>OU744319.1:62348758-62457806 GCA_916610145.1 Eristalis arbustorum | reverse complement strand
GGCCCTCACAAGGCCAGTCATGGTGGATGGTTGTTCCCTGTGGTTCAACGTGAGTCCATCTCAGATGAAGAAGATGAGAATGTTCGAGAGACGATGTCTTAGGACTTGTTTCCGGTTGTATGGGACACCCGAGTCTGAGTACAAGAAGTACTATCCTAACAAGGTCCTGTACAGCACAGAAAACGTGAAAAGGATGGACAATTACATCATTAAGATAATAAGAATTCACATTGCAAGAAATACGACTTCTCTCAACAGTCTGAACTTCGGAGCTTATTGCCTGAATTTTATTAAATATGAGAAAATGTGCCACAACGGCTTTGTTCCACCTGAAGCATTCCTTTATTTGGATTCGATCGGCCTGATCCAGGATGCAGATGTATTTCCTGTAATCTACCCCGCGGCACGCCGAACTGTTGACAGGCGACTTCTCTACGGATGTCGTCCGTTAACGCCAGGATCTCCTCCGGATCAGTAGAGCGATCCCTGCTCGAGACAGTAGAGAGAGTCATAGGGAGCGGCACTTCTTTTGATGGTTACATATGTTTGTGTCTTCTCCTAGAAGACATTCCTTTCTTTCAAATTTCATGGAAACGCTGATAAATCCTCAGCTTATGAAATATCTTGAATCACTTAAGCTTCTTAATGACTGGCAGGACGGCTTTCGAAGAAACAGGACCACTGGTGATCTGATAGCATATCTCACTGAAAAGTGGAACCAATCCTTGCACAACAAAGGCGAAAGTAAGATAGTTGCACTTGACATATCTTAGGCATTTGACGGAGTGTAACATCAAGCTCTTTTGTCGATGAATTTCTTCTTCTGTGGATTAGAAACTACCTTTCGAACCGTTCAATCCAAGTTGGGGTTCAAGTCTGATATCAACAAAATTAATGCTGGTGTCCCTCAAGGCTCTGTGTCCGACACTCTTTCTCATTTTTGTAAGTGATCTCTTGTCTGCTACTTCCAATCCCATCCACTGTTTTGCTGATGACAGTATCCTCAGTTTTTAATATTCGTGCCAAGAGTTAAAGACGTCGATTTGGAACGGCAGCGTATGTTAATGACGTTGAATATTGGTCTTGACAGTATAATTAACTGGGGTAAGAACAACAGATTGCAATTCAATGCTTCCAAAACTCAATGCTGTCTGCCGTCACTAAAGCGAACCCCTGACAATCAGCCATTATCAATGAATGGCACTAGTATCTATGAAACCGGCAAGCTTTCCATCCTTGGTATGTGTATCAAGACAGCACTTAGTTGGAACGATAACAAATTCGAGGTCACCCAATATCCTGCGAAATGTTTAGGTTTCCTTAACCGATGTAAGAAATATTTCACCTCCTCTGATTGGCGTTTATATCGCGTCGCCTGAGTACAGCGCTCATATCGGGTCTGGTGCCCCAAGACCTCCCTGCGCCTACTTGATAAAATCCAAAAGCGATCGATGACTCTTATAAGAGACAACAATTTCGCGGGTTTCTTATATTCTCTCGAATATCGAAGTTACCGTGTCTTATTTTACCTCCGTTGTATCTCTATTTCAGTAAATGATTCTAAAGTGTTTCTATAGCCAACAGAGTTCGTCCTCTCCTTGAATTCATCCGCAATACACGTCTCACCAGAAATGTCCATCATTTTAACCTTGAGTTTGCTTTCGGACGCACAGTTAAATTTAGATACTCTTTTTTCAGCCGCACTATGAAATAATCTTCTTAGTTCTATTTTTCACTGAATACAATCCGCACACATTTAAGGCCAATGTGCACAGGCACCTCCTTTCCCTCTCTCCGTCTATACCTTCGGCCTGTCCCGTTTTTCTGACTTTGGGCAATTAAGGGTATGAATTACCCCTTGACACGCGCAAAAAAAACTAGGCTTATTCAGAGAAGGAGCATGAAAGAGATTGCTTCAACTACTGAACGCTAAAGTCCTGGAGACTCGTTTTCGAGCTATGGTCGAGTCCATCGAGAAGACCAAGGAGTTTCTATTTTTGTTAAACAGTACCAAGCAATTTTTCATTTGCTGGAATTTTTAAAATCAAGTCTGGTTCTCATCGGATATTGTGCGCCATTTTCGTAGGTGGTAGATGTAAGAAAAGGCGAAGCATCTTGGCCGACGTTGGAATGTGTATTCTTACTTTTTTAGAGAGTTGCGGACGATACATCGAAGTTAATTTTTTTAAAATTGACATTTAGTCTGAATCAGAATATCAACCAATTAAAGCTCTTCGCCGTTGCCAGTTGCCGAAGTGCCCTTAATACCAAGGACAGGTGGAAGAAAACGAAATACTAGTCATTTACGCCTTGTATGGACTGGCGTTGGAACTGATGCAAAACAATTATAAAGCATGATCCAATTGCTGCCAGTATGGAGTTCATAGAAGATGATTTCCAGCCAATCCCTCGAGAAACACAGTTTCCTGCAAATCCTGGGGATTTCTCTCTTCGCTGGAAGTTGTCGTATCCTCTTTTCATCATCAGACACCAGCCACTCCCAGAAATGAGTCGACTTAGCTCGAAATTGTAACGTACACCAGAAGTATTTTTTACTAAAGCCATTGGAAAAATAATACATTGGTTTTTGCTGCACCAGAAATATGTAGAGTCCTTTACGATATCAAATTCCAGTCTGTTCAGAGTATTTGCCTTGTCCACGGAAAAAGTTCTGACTAGATCAGAAGCAAATAAAATTGTTGCTTCTTTTCAAAGTATTCATCATTAATTTTATTCATGTTGTTAAAGTTTTCCCACGTGGAATTGTATGCGCTACCTCGGGAATTCCACGAAAAATCCCTAACCAGACGAGTAGGTTTCATGTTTGAGAATTTCATATTTACGATTCGGAGGGAATTTGAAAATAATTCGCTTACAACAATAAATTGCAGGAATTTTTTGGTATTTCTAACCGGAAAAGGTCTGTCATAGGTGAGGGCATCTCATGTACGAATATATCAAAAAGAAGTGGGCTTAAATGACTGCCCTGAGGTAGACCAGGCAAATACACATTTGTTCCAATTGGCTAGCTTGCTTGAAATCTAATTCAGATGAACCGAATGAAGCCTGAATGGAGAACAATCAGGTTCTTCTATGTCAACCTTAACAATACCCTGCGTATTCTCATCGATCAGACTATCGTTCGCACTTCACCTGCTATGCGTCGGTTTCGAAAAAAAAAAGTTTAAAGGTGTCAACAGAGACTGCACTGCGTAGGAGAAACATCCCACATAAGCTTGTTGCCCAGCAATGCCAATTTGATCCATCGAATTCTATGGGTCGATATCATAAAATCAATATTGGGGATAGGACGCCCAGCCTGATTTCACTTTGCATTTAAAACTCTTCCGAGACCTTTCTTCTGTGCAGAACGAGACACTTAGACCCACCCTAAGTAGCTTTGATAATGGCCGGATAGTAGCAAAGTAGAGTCAGGAGTAGTGTGTATAGTAGAGTCGATGCTGATGTCACATACAGAATATCTAACGCCAAGTCTGCATTCTGTACTGTTGCCACAGTATGGATAAGCAGAGCTATTGACTGAAACACCATGCTAAGACTGATTCCGGTGAGTCCTATTAAGTGCGTGATGTGTGAGCCACGAAATGTTGGACACCCCCAGGTCGACACGATTATCGCTGGTGAATAAGCTTGGCAAGGTGTAGGTTTGAACAGTCTTTTCTGATTTCACTTCACACGCATTCAGAAGCGAGAACATAGCCAATTGCTTATCATTTGCTGCGTTCGCTTAGCGGTTGAGAACCCTCTCCGATCGAACAGCTTAATTGATCAGCTCACAATGGCTGGGAAGAAAATTGTTTGAAATAAACGCTTTTTCTTCAAACGAACACATCGACTTACTTGTGAAGTATAAAAGAAGACAATCTGTGCGCAGGATATCTTGCAGGAGCAGCATACACCCTCCCCAGTCGCGCAGAGTGAAGGCCAGCCCGACAGTCCAGGGCAACAGTTGTATGGTTTCCAACCGAACAACTGTCACACTGACAATGGGTCGGAGCCATTTGGTAATGTTATCACTCTCCGGCGCGAGAGCCTCCATCACGTAGAACTTCGTCGTCGACATGATTACAATTCCGTCGACAATAGCTCCAGAGCTTTCATTGTAAGCATTCATTGTAATCCACTTGAAGTGCTCGCCACCTTCTTCGACTTTGGTCTGATAAAAGTAGAACTGCAGACGATGATCCACATCGCTGACGTCGGTGTAGTTGAATTTGTATTCCTCACAGTTTGACGATGACTTCGAGTCAATGAGTCGTTGCGAGGTGCGTGATGTGTTCGTGGATTGGAGGAGACCTGCAGGAATCTAATGGTCTGTGAGTCTACACGAGTACAAATCTCCTCACGTCTTACTGCCAAACATAGACGACCATATTGACTCTTTGGTAGACGGTACCCAACTACTTACATTCTGGCCAAACCGTATATCAAACGAATAGCTTCCTCGGGGAACGGGCCAGGAACGAGGATTGATCATGACCAATCCGAAGAGGGCCAGGGCCTGGCTTGTCAGCAACTACTCATGCTGTGCGTGCTATTGTTCTCTTACGTGTGGAAGGGACCTTTAATTTTATGTCGATTCCGAACGGCCAAGTTTGAGATGCTTTTTTTACCATTGTCAGTGAATCCAAATAGGTGGGGCTGTGAAAATTGTCGTATTGACCAGGGATCGAACCTACGACGTTGAGATACCCACAGCGCCATGGTGCACCTCAAAGGATCGGCCAAACCCTTCGACAAGGCGACAGTTATATAAGTTAGGTTAGGTTAGGTAGTATTGGCTGACTGCTGCAGAGCAGTCACACTTAGGCCAGAGAAGGCCCACTGTGATACCACGCGGATTGACTTCACCTAACGCTGGAACAAGTTGGTGCTGCTAATGAAGCAATTTAGTTGGCCCATGCTGGCACTTTTTAGCTCGTTACGGCTGCTGAAGTATTAGGCTCCCAGGTGCAGGAACCTACGACTGGCAAGAGCACTCCAGGAGCAACGAAGGTGATGAGTATTTTCTTCCTCCTCTTCATCCATGCAGCTTCTGCAAAAATCATTATATGAAGCACTCATCCTGAGCATCAGTGCCAATTACACAGTGCCCGGTTATGACTCCAATGAGGGTCCTCATTAAAGTCCTTGCTGAGTCCAAGTAGACTGAGTGACCGTTTTAGGTTAATTGATGGCCAGTGCCTTCTAGCTATTTGTCATTGGTGGCTGTAATTGTGTGAATCTTTAGAGGATGGTAGGCTGTAGCGATCGGCATGAAAGGTTGTACCTTGACAGGGAGGAGGTTGTACCACACCCAGCGAGTTCGTCGGCTTTGCAGTTTCCTGGTAAGTCAGAGTGTCCCGGCACCCACATGAGGTGAATGTTAAAATGCTCGGCCATCTCGTTAAGAGACAGCCTGCAATTAAGGGATGTGCTAAAGTAGAACATGACCAGGGATTGTCCAGGGATTTTATGGCGGACGATATCATTTTTTGATATCACATTGTTTTTAAGCCAAGACAGCGCCTCTTTAATCGCTATGGTTTCTGCCATAGCAGAAGGTGTTAATCGCTAAGTCAACACCGCAGAAGTTGTAAGTAAACAACATTCCTCTCATATGATATGTCGACATGCGCGGACACCCTACACCTGCAAGCAATGTTGAACAACTCTTCTTCCGACAACTGCGAAAGAGTTGGAGAGAGCTGGGAACCCAGGTCGTGTCCGATGGCGCATAGGCGTAGTAGAGGCCTAAGGACCCATAATGGAGTAAAGGATTAAAGTTATGAAACCCAATGGTATGACACACTGTGTAGATCGACTCGTATCAAAATTTGGCCCAGCATCAGAATCATAGTCCAAATGGGAGGTGGCAACTTACGTCGTGTTGTTTCACGTCAACGGTGGTTATCGGGGAATAAATATTAAAATGGCCAAAGCAACCACGAGGCTCGTATCAACAAAAGATATCCAACCGAAGACACTATTATCCGACACGATGATTTTACGAACACGGATTCGTGCATAGCTCATGACCATTGTGGTAGTTGTGTGTGCGTGAGTCGAACTCAACGGACTTGAACGGCTAGGTTCGATCCCTGGTCTGTACGACAAGAACAAATTTAACGGTCCACGTTTTTCGAAGCACTGGGTACTTCTGCTTAGAATGAGGTTCTCAAGCTTGGCCGCTCCGAGTTGACATAAAACTGTAGGTCCCTTTCACTCCTAATAGAGCAATGGCACGCACAACACGAGTCCTTGCTGAAAAGCTACGAACTAGTGCTCCACGAGCTGTAGCGCCATCCATATTATTAGATCGAGTGTAAATCCGTACCGAGAGACATCTTCATTAAGCCAAGTGCATCGGTCATTTAATGTGCCCAACGGAACACCCGAGTCAAGTGCATGTTTCGAAATAATGAGTAAAACAACTCATGTTCCTTTATATTCAACACACATGCTTCACATCTCGAGCTAAATCAAATATCCAAAGTCCTTTGCAAGGACAATACCCAAATTTCAGTATTCTCTCGACTCTTTTGCTCAGTTCCGATGTGAAGGAAGTACTTAGCTCCGAGTTGTTACGGAAAAACCTCGGCAATCCGATCCCGAAAACAAGGACAACAAGTAATTTCTTGGCAGCACGGTGATGGTGTCTCAATCATTTATCGGATCGAACTGCTTTGAAAATGGAATTAAAAGCGAATGTTTGTTTTTTTTTTTGTTCTCGTTTTTTTTTCCTGGATTTCCAGCGGATTATGTTGTCGTGCTTTGTTTTGTACCGAGATTACCGGAAGGACCATCGTTCATTATTCAGTGGGGACTGTGCTTATGCTGTTGTTGGGGAGCATGGAAGGTGGATATGGGAGTTGTTAGGAATTACTTTTCAACTCTGACTCCGTGGTCATTACCTTCGAAACGAACAGAAACTGAGTTTACCGACTACTTGTTAAGGAGGGTAAAGTAGCTGCGGATTAGCTCTTGTCGTTCATTATTGATAAGGTAGCCAGTGACACAGTTTCAGGGTTTTGTTCTTCGTCTCTTGCACTGACTTATGATTGAAAGCAAGGCGCTGAGAAGGGCAAGAGAAAGATGGTTCATCCTCCGAATGTTGAGTGTGCTCATATGTGTAACACAGACCTAGCTAGTCTTGAGTCTTTCTTCGTCGTTTCGAACCAGGAGGCACTGACTAAAGGACCTTCTTGGCTTGACAGCTGGTGCCCCTGCGTTCATTTCGAATTAAACAAAAAGAAACTATGACATGTCCTTTTCAATACGCCAAGAGGTCCTTAGCGTCCATGACATGACAGCTTTGACTCCTCCAGACCTGCACACACTACCTTCACGGACCTCTCACTTTTCGACGCACAATCCTCTCGAAACCAGCAATTCCTAAGCACATGGATACACCGCACACCTTGGCATTCAGAGCAACTTACAGCTTCCCTCCACACACACGCCAGCCTGTGCAAGGTCTTCTTCCACGCCACTGCAGCACCATGACGACGATATCTTCCGAAATCCCTGTTAACACAAGTGTAACGATATCGATTTTCGCCACTCGGTCTTCATAAAACCGGATACCCATTTGGCGTAAAATCTACATCGCCGCGTGTAGGAAAAAGTTTTCGCCTCTTCTGCTTCCTTTCCCATCTGGTAGTGTCTCTCTCTCAGCTCAGCCGCTCCGCGCCCCGCCATGCGGTTGGAGTTCAAGAAAACCCGGCAAGTACGAGTATTAGAAGGATTAGAGGGGGTTACCAGTTATCCGAGGCAGTTGACGTTAATGAAAAAGTGTATTCATTAGGTGGAGTTCGTTGACATCTTAGCGTCTTGTCGAACACGGATTTGGGTCAGATTAACTTAATGGAGACGTGTAGAGGGCGCTTAGCTGGCTGCGGTGATGGTGCGGTGTCGCCTGTGGGCCCTGGTGGTTGATAGTCAGTTGAACAGTTCTTCTTACTGACAAGACGATCAATAATCCATGAGTTCCACCTTCAAAGCCATTTGTCTCCCAGCCACACTTCACACGCGAAACAGCCCATTCAACTCGCCGTTTACGTTGGCTTTCAATAAACAATGTTGCAGCAACGGCAGCCCGCAACCGCGTTTATCACTCATTTCCCTGAGCGTTATCCCATAAACCGGTGTCAATGCATTCGCAGGAAACATTGTTGCATTAGGGGCGGCGGTAAATATGATAAATTTGCCAGTAATCAAGTGAATTATTTCCGTAATAAAGTCCCCATAAACGTCGACACTTGACACACTGTGCTCGCCAATATCCTGTCGAATTGCTCCCAGGTAACAAAGTACATACGCAAGCAGGCTGCACAGTGGATGGCGCTGGCAAGCCATTGTTACGTGGTTAGACACTATTGTCGGTGTGGAGCTATTATTCACAGAATGCACTCAGATATTCTCATAACAATCGCACAAAGCCCTGCACGTGGAGCACCTTTAAGCCCCGCACACGGCGCTACTACGGATGCCATCCGTAGCCGGGGGTTGTAAATTTAAGAGAGAGACGTAATGTCGTCGTATTGTTGCACGGGTTGTTTGTTGTGCGGGAGGTGAAGACAGGTAGATGCATCGGAATTATTTATTGGTCCTTGGAATGCGGTTACTGTACGGGAATTGAAAGAAATTTTGTGTAGTCAAGTGGGGGTAGTTACTTTTGCTTGAGTTTGGTTGGAGCATGCACCAGATCATCTGCAGAGCTTAAGAAGGAGGATGCATGGGCCACGTCTACAAAAAAGGCATCTCGTAGACTGACGAGTTGCATTTGGCGTTTAGTATAAATATTCGTGTTAAGACATCCTAGTGAACGGCAGCGAGTTGCAGATCGATGAATAGATAATAACAATATTATATGGGTGGCGCTACAGCCAGTAGAGGGCCAGGGCCTAGCTTCTCAGCAACCACTCGTGTTGTGCGTGCTATTGTTCTCTTGCGAGTGGAGAGGACCTACAATTTTATGCCGACTCCGAACGGCTAAGTTTGAGAAGCTTTTTCTTAACAGGAGCTGGGGCCGTAAATATATTATTTTTTTTATCATTCAACATAGTCGTCTGGGTTCAAGTGTGATGGGATTGGGTCACGGACCAGCACTCAGATCAATGACCACTATATTCTTTCAATTTTGGAGTTGCATACGAAAGCTGCGGCCGTCCGGTTTGGTCTCACCACGAAAAATCTTAAGCGTTACAACCTGCAGGTTCAAGACCCTCTAAACCGCTCGAAACCTACACCGGATATTGGCAAGAAGATACCTTTTTCTTTTTCTAATGCCACTACAGCCCGGGATGAACCTGGGCCTCAGCCAACAAATATCTCCAGCCGATCGTTAACCAACTGCTTTAGATTTCGCACGCCAAGTTATTTGAGGTTATTGATTGATCTATTGCATTGTCCCACTGGTTCGGAGTCTAAGACTCTCCGGTCTAGCCATCTTAGGCGTTGCATTCGTAGCCATCTTAGGCGTTGCATCCGTAGACGCCTGGCTAGACTCATGTCGCTGTACAGCACGTGCAGCTCGTGGTTGAAACTTCAACTCCAGAAACCATCAATGCAAAGAAGACCAAGGATTGAACGTAAATCTTCTCTCTCGAAAATACCAAGAAGTTCTTCGTCCGTTCTCCAGATAGTCCAGGCTTCCACGCCATAGAGCAGGATAGTGAAGATCAAGGTCTCTACTACTCAATTGCCTCTTGAGCCCAAGGAAACAGCAGTTGGAAAGAGTTATTCTGCGTTTAATCTCAGTACTGATGTTGTTCGCACTATTTACTTGGGAGCCAAGGTAGACGAAGTCCTTCACTACCTCGAAGTTGTAGCTGCCTATGGTGACGTTCTGACCGAGTCGTCGATGTTGTGTGTCCTTTCTCACGAAGATATCATGTCGAGTAATTTCTTCAATTTGGTCCTGAATGTGACATGGGGTGGTGATATACGGCAGGTAGCTTCAGGTCTTGTACTGGAGAAGGAGGGAGGTTCAGTTGGTGGATGTGAACACGTAAGGTAGTAAAACTTTAACAGTGCCGAAATGGAGGCATTCACTGCCAAATGAACTGATGTTGAGGTTAATAAGAAAATGCAGCTGTCGAGCGTCATAAATCATCTGGGACAAAACATGACGACCGCCAACTACATCTTCGAGGTACTACAGGAGTTTGTCTACCTTGGGGCAGACGTAAACTTCATGAATGACAAAGTAAAGAACCGTCGTGGGATGGCTCTTGACAAACGCCGTTTCTTGAACTTGTCGAAGCAACTTATCCCTCGAAGAACTAATGTGCTCTTACTTTGCTAACCTTTTGTTAATGAAGTCAAAGCTGAAGAATAAACAAAACAGAACTGATCCTGTTGCCTGTGAATGAATGCGGCTGTGTGGTTTTTTCAATATGCGTGTGCTCAAGGGAAGAAGAATCTTCGAATCCGAGCCTGTCGGGCAACGCAACAGAGGACGCCCGCGTTTAAGGTGGCGCACCGAAGTGAAGAAGGACCTCAAGCAACTGGGTGTGCGCAACTGGAGACAGCTAGCCAGAAATCGCGCTAGTTGGAGAGACATGTTGGTTGAGGCCCATGTCCACCCCGGACTGTAGCGCCACAAACAGAAGAAGAGGTGTGCTCAAAGGATCGTTAATACCCTTACTTGTCCGCGGTCAAGACACAGCACGGGCTGAAGGTATAGAGGCAGAGAAGGTACTTGTGCTCATTGGTCTTAAATATCTGCGGATTGTAGTCTATGGGATATATATGGCTGATAAGAGCATTCCATATTCGTGTAGTGCGGCCGCCCCACTGTAAATGGCACCCGTATCCCGTTCTCGAACAAAGCGGAATACCTTGGCTTTATACTAGACGGCAGACTAAACTGCAAGATCAACACAGAAAAGTTATTAAGAAAAGCCAGTGCAGCCTGATACAGGAGCAAGAAAGCTTTTACATATAAGCGGAGCCTTTCTTCATTTGACACCCTGGCTCTTTGTAGCCACAATAAACTCACCTTAACAAGCAAAGAAGGTACACGGACAAGCCTGTGTCTGCATTAGTGGATGTCTCAAAACCACTCGCCGCGATGCCCTTGAAACACACACATATGTTTGGTAAGCAAATAGCAACTAACTGTGGGATTCGCCCAAGGGCTTGTCCAGATTGGCGCGAATACACCTATGGACACGCCACAATCCTACACGGACAAAGTCTCACCGAAATCTAACGAGATTGCATTTCACCACGACAGCAGCTTCGAAATCCTGATTCCGAAACAGACGTGTGGTACGGCGGCAACATTCTCTTTGGTAAGGCCATACACTTCTACACAGATGGACCTGAAACGGAAGAGAGCCGTACGAAGCGGAGATTCGTCGGAGTGCCTAATCCTGAACAAATCAATTCACCTCCACGATCACTGAAGCAATGGTGATTTGCGAAGTCTGGTCCTGGCTAAGGTGCAACGTGACTTCCGCCCGAGATATCTGCATCATTACAAATAGCCAGGCAATAATCCCTGGGATTGTTCTCTTTAAACTTGAAATTTGTCGCGCATCTCTTAACGAGATATTCTGCTGGTTGCAAGCTCTAGAGCTGATGAATTCGCTAAAGAAGCCACTAGACACTAGACACACTAGACTGACGAAGGAATCTTTGTACTTTTTTAACTACCTTCTAGTTGCAGCTCACGAACCTCTCCACTCATAAAATACAAGCCAGATGGCTGTCAAATCACATCTGTCCTCATCTCGATTGAACAATTCAAGTAGCCTGATGTTGAAAATTACCACAAGGGACTGCATAATGGCCCTCTACGCAAAAGGACTAGATCTGTTCTCCAACGACTTCTGTGGAAGCTGTCTAGACGAGGATGAAGAGGAAAGCATCCAGCATTTCCCCTGCTACTGTCATGCGCTCGCTATAGCAAGGAAGGCCAAGACAGGTACATACTTTTATGACAGCCTTAATTATCTCAGCAAGTAACTAGTCACCACACTGGTAAGATTTGCTAACAAAACCGGTTGGGTGATTATGATCACTCCTCCAAATTTGAATTACCCACATGGCCCTAAAATGGGAATACTTTGGTTTAATTGCAAGAATGGCACTACCTACCTATCAAGCACTAGGCAATTCGTGGGTCTTCTTCGCATTATTCGATGTGACTAAGGAGCTTGGCTAGGCCATGTTGAGCGCATGGACAACACTGCTCCAGCCCGAAGAGTCTTCGACTCCGAACCAGTGGGACAACGCAATAGAGGACGACCACGAACCCGATGGCGCACTCAAGTGGAGAAGAACCTCAACCAACTTGGAGCGCGAAATTGGAGGCAGCTGGCTAAGGATCGCACCAGCTGGAGAGGAATGTTGACCGAGGCCCAGGTTCACCCCGGACTGTAGCGCCACACGAAGAAGAAGAAGGAGCTTGCTAAACAAGCAAGTAATACAGCTCCTTACTTGAGTTCTACCGTCTTCAAGGACTACTCTTTACCTGCTCCGGCAGCCAGTTTTCCAGTTGGCCGCCCTTGAGTACAGCGGTCACGAGTTCCTTATGAAATTTGTAATACTGCCACTGGCTTAGATGAAATTAGACGTTTTGTATCCTTTTGCAATTTTTAATTTTTTTAAGTAAGAGCCTGACTGCTGAGAAAATCAATTTAATTTATTTTGAAAAGACTGCCTAAATGGTTTTACATCATCCAACGCTCAATTTAACGCTCTCCAACCCTCAACCAGAACAGTTCTCATGAAAATTTAAAACGCAGTCCACCACTTGTTTAGTGGAAGATAAAAATAGAAATTCCCCCGACACCCAACCGACGTGAGATAAAAATTCCCTTTGAGAGTGGCAAAGACAAAGACAATATTTGCCATTTCGCCACCGCTTTCGTCCTATTACTTACAGCGAAAGTAAACGAAGAGAATATTTGCGTTAACGTTGTTTTTTGTGCCACTTCTTCAAAAAGTTTCAAATACTTCTCACTGGCAAGCATTTGCGCTGCAGTACCGTGCGGTGCGATGCAGTGCTGTGCGCAGCTGACGACATACCACAATTCCAGTCGTTTTTTGCGTGCCAGGACGACCACATCCCGCTTCGTGGTTGATAGTCAGCATAATAAATTAATTTTCTGCTTCTTTTCTCGGGAAACGCAGAAAGGGGATGAGACTGTGAATGCTCTTTGATGGCGGCGAAGCTATTGTGCAGAGATAGTTATGTATTTTTCGGTTTTTGCTACTCTCGGTTGTGGGGAGACATTGCGGGGTTGATGAATTTCTGTTTTTCACTGGAAGTTAATTTTATTTCGTCGTTAAAACATTCTCACAGGGAATTGTGAAGAAGCGGCACGGTAGAGATCAGAAGTCAAGGGCTGATGGGATAGATGCCACATGAGGTATTTGATACGGGAGCTGTGGTCCGTCAAATTTCTTCAAAGTAGGGTGGGAATAGGAGAACTCTCGCTGCTCCATCAAGGTCGGTAACGAACTCACCGATACCTTCAATGTCGAAAAAGGTTTTAGGCAAGGCGACGCGCTGTCATGTGACTTCTTCAACATCGTGTTGGAGAAGATCGTGCGAAACTCACACGCCAACACTAGAGGCACGATCTTCCAGAAGTCCGTTCAACCACTAGCATACGCGGACGATATTGACGTGATTGGCCGAACTCAGCGAGCCGTCAATGAAGCGTTTGCTTGTATTGAGACGGAGGCGGAAAAATGGGTTTAGCGGTGAACGAGGGCAAAACAAAGTATATGCTGTCATCAAGAAAGGACACACAACATCGACGACTCGGTCAGAACGTCACCATAGGCAGCTACAACTTCGAGGTAGTAAAGGACTTCGTCTACCTTGGCTCCCAAGTTAACAGTACGAACAACATCAGTACCGAGATTAAACGCAGAATAACTCTTGCCAACCGCTGTTTCTTTGGGCTCAAGAGGCCATTGAGTAGTCGAGCCCTCTCTCGAAAGACCAAGCTCGCCTTATATAAGACCTTGATCATCCCTGTCCTGCTGTATGGCGCGGAAGCTTGGACCATCTCAAGAGCGGATGAAGACGCACTTGGTCTCTTCGAGAGAAAAGTTCTGCGTTCAATCTTTGGTCCTGTTTGCGTTGAAGGTTCTTGGAGAAGGAGATTCAACCACGAACTGTACGGGCTGTACAGCGACATGAGTCTAGGCAGGCGTCTAAGGATTCAACGTCTAAGATGGCTAGGCCATGTAGAGCGCATGGACAACACTGCTCCAGCCCGAAGAGTCTTCGACTCCGAGCCAGTGGGACAACGCAATAGAGGACGACCACGAACCCGATGGCGCACTCAAGTGGAGAAGGACCTCAACCAACTTGGAGTGCGAAATTGGAGGCAGCTGGCTAAAGAACGTGCCAGCTGGAGAGGATTGTTGACCGAGGCCCAGGTTCACCCCGGACTGTAGCGCCACAAGAAGAAGAAGAAGAAGGGTGGGAATAGCTCGGCCGGTTGGCACCAGACCACGATAGGTCATCATAAGCTAAGGTGTACTTGAAGCTATTACAGCACATGGAGCGATCAGGCTGTCCTGCAGCTATTAGTGCACTCCTGTTCACGAAGGAGTCGACAGACGGTTTAATGAGAAATTGAACTTGTGCCACTGTCTCGAAGTGCTAAGGCCAACTTCAGTAAAGGAAGTCCTCGACAGGACATCGAGAGATAAGGCCACGACGAAAGATAACAGAGCAGCGGGACGCTGAACGGGAAATAGATGCTGGATCCGGGGGAAGCGGGGCACAGTGCTTCGAATGCCATCAATTTGGACACTACAAAAGAGACTGCCCACAGAGGGATGGTGGGCGAGACCAAAGCAGCACCCAACCGAAAAAGCCAACCTAACTGCTATTGAAGGAGACCAGGTCGGAGTATGAGAAGGACGCCACGGTGAATGGAGTCCACGTCGCAGCATTTATTGACTTAGGAAGCGATTGTGTCACTCTATCGCCGAGGAGGAAGGCTTGACAAAAGACGCCTGAGCGGTTTCGGAGGGGAAACCTGCCACACGGTGGGGAGATTGCTGGCTGAGGTCATGGTGCGAGGTTCTAGTAGTGCCTGACGAGAGCCAGCCATACCCGATGTTGATCGGGCGAAACCTGTTGGATCAACCTCAGGTCAAGGTCGTGAAAACCCACAACTGCATCACGATCACCGACTGCATGGCAGATAAACCTAGAGCGCTACTGGTGGCAGAAGGTCGGCGAGGATGAGCAGAAAGGCTCGAGCTTTCGCTGGACGACCTCAATACAGGGCAGCTGGGCCAAGGAGACAAAGAAGTCCTGCACGCTCTTGTCAACAAACATCGGGACTGCTTTGCCACGAAAGATGAGGTGCTCCATCGAGCTCACGACAACGGCACCAGTCTGCGTTCAGCCGTACAAATTGCCGTTCGCGAAGAGGGAGACGGTGAAGGAGATGGTTTCCACCATGCTGAAGCAGGGCGGTGATCCGACCATCGTATTCCGACTACTGCGCGCCGGTGACTCTCACAAAGAAGAAAGATGGCAGAGACAGATTCTGCATCGACTACCGAGCACTGAACAAGGTGACCGTGAAGAGGAAGTTTCCAATGCCCGTGGTGGAGGAAGTGGTGGAATCGCTAGCCGGGAATAAGTTCTTCACGACGCTGGATCTGAGGTCCGGGTTTCACCAGATCGGGTAGAAGAACACTGTAGGAAGCTGACGGCGTTTGCAACAGACGAAGGACTGTATGAGTTCAACCGAATGCCATTCGGACTGGTGAATGCTCCAGCCGAGTTCCAATCATGCATGAACGTGATCAAGACACGCCTGAGGAAGGGAGACATTGAGGTGTATCTAGACGACATAGCGATCGGCAGCAAAACGGTTAAAGAGGGGTTGCAGAAGCTTCAGAGGCTCCTCGAGGTCTTGAGGGATACAGGACTAAAACTCAATGTAAGGAAATGTACATTTTTAACAACTGACAAAGAGCGTGAGCGAAGAGGGGCTCCCACCAAGCGAAAGGAAAACGGCCGCCATTCTCGCATTTCCGGCCCATAAGGATATCCATGCTGTACGACAGTTTCTGGGGCTTACGGGTTTCTTCCGCAAATTCGTTGGGCCGCACCACTGACAGACCTGATCAGAGCCGAACAGCCCTTCGAGTGGACGGATCGGCAGGAAGAAGCGTTCCGGAAGTTGAAAGCGGCACTGGCGCATCCCCCCGTTCTGGCGCTGTTCGATCCGACGTGTGCGCACGAGGTGCATACAGACGCATCGTCGGTCGACAACTCGCTGAGACCAGTGGCCTTCTACAGTCGAAAGCTGTCCGGAGCCGAGAGTAAGTATCACTCATACGAACTCGAGGTCCTAGCCATCGTAGAAAGCTTAGATCGCTTCCGGGTGTATCTGCTGGGCAGGCACTTCAAGGTCGTCACAGATTGCGAAGCCATAGTCGCAACCAGCACAAAGGCCAAGATCATACCTCGGGTGGGACGGTGGTGGCTTAAGCTCCAAGAGTTTGATTACGAGACGGTTCACCAGCCAGGGAGGAGAGCCGCTCACGTCGATGCGCTAAGTCGACAACCAACGGAGGATGAACGAGATGTGGAAGAAGCATCCGCCCAGATCCTGAACATGAACATCTCGGAGGCAGTGGCAGGACACAAGGCTGCGAACACCATCCGATCTCGAGGGCGAGATCTAGTATAGGATGGCCGAGTTGTAGCATCAGATACACGCGGGTATAAAAACCCGCGCCTTAGTCCGTTCGCGGACAGTCGATCACGATCAACCGAATAGATCACAGAGAAAATAAAGTTCATTGAACCGATTCACTCGTGTTGCATTTTCTTCTTTTACAATACAAACCGGAGTATGGATCGTCTCAAGTGTTCATTCTGTGGATTAAGACAAATTGGCCCACCAGTCGAAGGAACAAACGGTTGTGGCAATATTCGCTATCTCCATGGTTCGCAGACCTGAAACAGGGGAAACTGGGGCTCTGGTAAGAGAGTTACTGTCGATTCTGAGATTTGAAGAAGTACAATATCCCATTGGGAGTCAATAATCCCATTGAGTTGAATGAGTCGGTGGGCAGTGCGCTCCACACTATGCGGCTGACTCGACACGGGGTTTCTGCTGAGTTTTGCAAGGATCTCGACTGCGGCAACAAAGACCTGCTTGACACACGGCACCCATCTGAATTCCCTTCTGGTCAACGCAGCAGGCTTTCACTTTCATTGAGTTAAATGCCATAAACTATTTGCACCAGTCTCGGGACTACACGCCGTACTCGACGATGACTTCTTTGTGGTCGAAGATCCGCAAGAAAAAGTTGAAGTACTAGGCGCAGTTTTCCAGGAAGTGTACAAGGTGAACGGGAGTGTTCGCCCGAACCACGACCTGGAGAACAGCGTGCAAGCTAGCAACTCTCAACTTCGAGAAGATTTGCAGCAATGGCCATCTGAGAACATCGGCTTTGTCCAGTTCAATGAAGAAAACATGGCAGACAATGTCATCGCCGACGAAGGGGTTCATCCCCCGTTCATTTCGAAGGCAGATCTTCAAGCGGTCTTCGCATCATTAAAGAAGAAAAAGTCGGTTGGAATCGACGGGATCTCCAACATTGTGCTAAGACATCTTCCTCTGGAAGTGGTTACTATGTACACAATCCTTTTTAACAATGCTCTGAATAATGCACATTATCCGGAGCATTGGAAAACCGCGATTGTACAGCCCATAGCCAAGCGAGGAAAAGATTCGTCGAATCCGTGCAACCTCCGGTCAATTAGTCTCCTTCCGAACATCAGCAAGGTATTCGAGAAGGTGATAAATAGAGCTCTGATCACCTGGACAGAGGACAAACATTTAATACCGGATAACCAATTCGGCTTCAGAGCGGGGCATGACACCATTCATGCCGCGTCGAAACTGGTGTCGGATATCCAATGGAACAAGAGCCAGAAACAATGTACGGGCGCCTGCTTGATTGACTTTCGACACCGTTTGGTTAGAAGGTCTTTACTATAAGCTCAATCGGCTAGGCATTAGTAAACCACTGCTGTACCTACTGTATAACATGCTTACCGGTAGGCGGTTCGTAGTCAAGAATGGCACCGTGACCTCCTCAGGTACTTTTGAAATTAAAAATGGTCTCCAACAGGGGGCCGTTAATTCGCCGATCCTGTTCAACATTTTCTTGAGCGATCTGATAAGTTCTCTTCCGCACGCAATTGCGTATGCCGACGACTTGATCGTGTACAGATCAGGCAAAAAGATCGAGGACATCACTACGCTCACGCTGGGTGACTTCGACTCATTCATGAGAGATTGCGATGCCTGGAAGTTGAATATCAACTTTCAGAAGTCGGAAACCATTCTGTTCAGGGCGCCGCTGTATAAAGCTTCCGCGGATACGAAAAAGAATTGGCGAAAGTTCTCTATTGTAGGACGGCACGGGCAACCACTGACGCAAAGGATTGTAGTCAGATACCTGGGGATCTGGCTAGATCAGTATCTATATTTGAAAAAACATGTAGATGCTGCTCTAGCCAGGGCCCGAGGCGCTTTCGCCTTTACAAAGAGACTGTTTTACAACAGCCAACTCGATGCAAGGGTAAAGGTAATCTGCTACATGGCCCTCATACGGCCAATGCTCACCTATGGTTGTCCCGTGTGGTTCACCGTGAGTGCAAGCTTGATGGAAAAGATTCGGGTGTTTGAGAGGGCTTGCCTTCGCCTCTACAGAACACCAGAGTCCCAGTACAGACAATTCTACTCCAATGAGGTTTTATACAACAGGGCGAACCTGATACAAGTGGACAATTTCCTGGTGAAGTTGATTCGAGGCCACACTGCACTGATCTCCGGGGCTTACTACCCCAACCCTCAATACCACGAGAGGGTACGTCATAACGGCTTCGTCCCCCCAGAAGCATTCCTCCATTTTGATAAGCACGGTCTGATACAAAATTAAAATGCGGTACCGATCCTTTATAACATCGCCCGTTCAACTGCGGATGGGCGACTCAACCACGACCGTTCCGTCGCACAACGAGCTGAGGATGGTCTCCTCCGCTTCAGTGTGGCGGTGTCGAGTCGGGACGTTCGGGATGTTGCGATACAACATCGAAATTTGTGGTGGCTGAGGAGCATAAGAACTCCCTCTTCGAACCCTTTAGACCCGGGTTAAAAATTGTTAGTGCGTATCCCCGATTGGGAAGCAGTCGGTCTCAGTCGTGCGCTTCTAATGTTGCACACCCTATGGCCGACCTACATAGCTTAGGGTAGTTTTTAAGGTAGCTTGTAAGTTAGTAGTAAGGTTTATATAAGTAAAAATAAAGTTCAGTTGTTAAGTTTTTTACAATTTTCTTAGTCATAACCTGTACAGCTTCTTTATAAGTCGAACGACATAGTTTAAGATTAAGTTTAGCTTAGAGTGCCCGCCTAGGGCCAGTAAGTTTTAAGCATTTTTGTCTAGTAAATAAGATTGTCATGAATTCCAAAAATAAAAATGAAATTAAAATGAAAAAAAAAATGAGTCTCGGGACTATCGTCAATTCGCCCATTTCACCCGTCACAAGCAGTTCGAGGACCATTTCGAATTTGAAGAAAACAAACTTTCGTCGTTAATGTTCCGAAATTAAAGTGGATTACCGTCCTCCGCAAAAGTTCATCCCGCATTTGGGGTAATTTATCACACACCACCAACACCAACAGCACTGCCACCACCATCCGTTCGGTCGCACAGTAGAATCTCTTGAAAATCCGTTAATTACGTAGCCGGTGGAAAAGTTCCAACTGGAACTTTAATAATAATTCAAACATTCAACGCACGGCACGGCGAGGTGTGCGCAAGCACCAGCAGCACCCGTTCTGTTCCAGAAACTTGCATTAACTAACAACGCCCACGGCATCGCCAAAGCACTATGGTAATGAAATATTCCATTGCAGTCCTGCTTGTCGGTCTGATTAGTTGAGGTTGAGGCGTAGCGAGAGATCGTATTCCCGACGCGGCCGGTGGCCGAGCTACACACTGCGGCGTTGTCCGTTTACAGCAGCAGGAATTTCAAGCGTGATGATCACCCATTCGCACCTCATTCAAGTGAGCACATGGTCATTGTGTGAGCGGCTTAACACTGCCCCAGTGAGGACGACTAATTTCAGGGCGGCACAATGCGATTTGGAATGGAAAAGCGGTTTCGAAAGAGCGAGCGAGAGAATGCATGGAGTACCTACACGACTCGGTTTTGGCTGGCGGTTGGGAAGGGAACTGCTGCTGCCGGAAGCAATTGGGTCGTGTGTTAATTTGAACCAACAAAACGACGACACCACACCGGCGCGTCGACAAAGGCAGCGCTTTGTTCAAAAAGCCATCGTACTCAACTCTATTATCCTCGGTGGCGGGTGCGAGTAGTGGGACGGCTGCGAACTGGTGCGGCAGAGTGGAGTGCATGGGGAGGTGTGTTTGTTTTTCCTTGTTCCTTCATGAGAAGTTATGCTTCTCATTTGATGGATGGGTCATTGACACGACTTAAAGGGTTGCGCATGAATTTAAATGCGATAAAAGAGATGTTGGCCTTGAAGTGAGGCAATGCTTGTCGGGGGCTTACCGTCATGATGGGGGTTATTGCTGTGACTTCTGGCGGACTGAAGAGAGGGAAGTTCACACCGTGCACAGTGGACTGGTTTGGATAGAGTACTTTTACACGAACTAATTTCGGTAGCAAGCTTTTCCATCTTGTAGGCAAGGGAGGTGAAGCTTTTCCTATGTCTCACCTCTCGTGCCTATAAGATTGAAAAGCTTGCTGTCGAAACTAATTCGTGTAAAAGTACTCATAGGAGAGCGGAGCAACTGATGTTCCTGCATAGTTTATCTCCTCTTATAACTTATACACCGGTCACAGCATTCTTCAAAACTCTTCCGCGGTTTTTCAGTATTAGTTGATGTTGTAGGCACAGCATATAGCGTATGTTCTACATTAAAAACTCGTTTCAGCCAACCCTTGAACTTAACTTCAGATATCAGCTGAAAGTTTGAGTATTGGCAGTACTGCTGAATTTCAAAACATGGGTGAAGCTTGTACGCCTTATGACCATTAGCTCTAAGTTGACTACACAAAACCGAAAGGGACTGCGAATGAATCCACTATCTTACTTGATTTTTTTTTATTCTAGCATTACTTGTTGGTGGATATTTTGCAATGCTGTCACACACATTTCACTACTGCATAGAACTCTTCGTGACGGGGCGAAACCTCACAGTAGCCAGCACGCGGTTCCATCAATCAACGGTCAACCCGATTGATCACATTGCGATCGACGTTAGACACTTCTCCAGTATCCTCGATGCCCGGACGTTCCAAGAAATCAAGATCGATTCGGACCATTTCTCGTTGTAGCCAAGGTCAGAACTCGAATATCGAGTACAACTGAGTACAGCAAGGCCTAATCAGTTTGACATTAGAAAGCAACAATCGCGATCGACGACTTTTCCGATCGAGTCACTCTGAAGCTTATAGATACAATGGAACAATGGAACCGTTGTCAAATCGCCATCAGAGAAGTAGCCTCTGATGTGCTGGATTTTAAAACGCCACCCAGGAAAAAAAAACTGGTTTGCCAACGAATGCCGGCAGGCGCATTCAGCGAATCAAGTAGCATATAAAGCGAAGCTGGATAGGAGGACGAGAGTGGTTTGTGAGTTCTACGAACTTAAAAGAAGGTAAGAGCACCGACTTCTCAAAAAGAAAAAAAAAGCGCATGAGAATCACGTGATCGAGGAAATGGAGAGGTGGTACGGGAGAAATGTCCGGAAGTTCTACCAAGGGCTAAGCCAACTATCCAAGGCCACAAACATCGGACAGAAGAATGTCGAAGAGGGAGAACTCGCAGTAGAGTCACAGTCGAAGACAATCTGCGGTGCCAACACGTATCTTGATACAATCGAGTCGGTCGTCGGTCAACTCGAAACAAATTAATTAGTGATCTATAAATGCCACTGTATGCTGTCAAATATGATGACGCAATCGAGGATACGATTGAACTAAAATAGGTGCTTTGAACACACGATTGTGTCGAGTCAACTCGATTGTTTCAAGTTATGTGCTGGCGCCCCTGGAAGGATCACTTGTGCAGATTGTTTAACGACGAAGAGGACACCATTATCGCTGCCAGGCAGAATGTTTCGCTCCACGCAATGGACGACGATAGAAGAGAATTTCGTCCACCCGACCTAGACGAAGTCAAGATGGCGGAATCGAGACTAAAGTCGAACAAAGCTGCTGGTGCAGACGTCTCTCTTTAAGGACTCTGGAGATGAGCTGGTAGGGCACGCATAGGATTAGGCGCAGAGGAGCATTACCATCGAGGGGAATCTTAGCATCGTTTGCCCGATCTACAAGAAAGGAGACCCCTTTGACAGCTGAGTCTCCTTAAAATAGCCTACAAGTTCTTCTCTGCCGTTCTGTGCGAGCGCCTGAAACCCTTCGTCAACAACCTGATAGGTCCTTATCAGTGCGGTTACAGACAAGGCGACGCTCTATCGCTCTATCGTGTGATTTCTTCAACATCGTTCTATGGAGGATCGTGCAAAATTCACACGCCAACACTAGAGGTTCGATGTTCCAAAGATCCGTGCAATTGCTAGCATAGGTGGACGAAATTGACGAGATTGGCCGAACTCAGCTTGCCATCAGCACCTAGGCCAAAACGTTACAGTCGACAGCTACAATTTCGAGGTAGTAAAGGAGTTTGTCTACCTCGGGGCAAACGTGAACTCCACAAATGATATCGTGGTGCAGATTCGACGTAGAATCGCCCAAAGCAACCACTGCTACTTCGGTTTGTCAAAACAACTCTTGACTCGAAGGAGCAATGTCGTGCTCTGCAAAACTCTTATTCTGCCAGTCCTGCTGTATGAAGCCGAAATCTGGAAAATATGCAAGACTGCAGAGCTGTTCTGGTACATTCTGCGTCGGATATATGGTCCCGTCTACGAGAAGGGCGAATGGAGGAGAAGACACAACCGAACTCTACGAGCTGGTAGCAGTTCGAAACACAAAAATCCATCGACTACACTGGCTCGGCCACATCGAGCGAATGGACAACAACGCTCCAGGGAAGAGGGTCTTCGAATCCGAGCATTCTGGTTCGATAAGGAGGGGACGACAGAAGCTCCGATACAGAGACAAAGTCATCGCGGATGTAAGACAGCTTGGCCTTGATGACTGGAAGCAGCGCGTCTAGGACCATCACCGATGGAAGGCAGCAATTGCTCAGGCTCGGACTCTTCATGGGTCGTCGGCCTGATAAGTAAGTAGATAAATGTGCTGGAATGCTTGGAAGCTGCTTACCTTCAAGATGAGATTTATTGCTACGACTCCCGACGGAGGCAAGACACGGAGGCTCGGAAGACGAGGAATCTCACACGATTGGTCTGCTTACGAACGTTTCTTCTTAACAGCCGAGGATGTTGTAAACAACGACATTGCGGTCGAGATAATTGAAAGAAATGAATCCCTCCTGCAGAAAGTAGGGAAGTAAAATCGTCTTGAGCAACTGCTAATTTGGGTTCAAAGGAGCACCCTCCACTCCACTTTGTAGGCAGATTGGAGATGACACACTCTCCAAGCTGGTCTCATTTAAGCAGCGTTTAGTTTCAGGAATTAATTCATTCATTAGGGAGCTCATTATGATCGTCATCCGGTGTAAACATACGGGAGTCTTAAAATCAAACGAAAGACTAATCACAATTTAAAGTCCCCTTCATCCACCAAGTGACCTTTGTTGTCCCCCATCATCATCTCACAAATTGGTCACCAAAAGAAATAAAAAACACAAGAACGATATCCCATTCAGGTGAATGTCGTCCATTTCGACCATCCCCGAAGCTATCGACGAGCAAAAAGTGTCTGCTCTCAAATTTTATGAATTTAAAATGTGCTGACGACAAAAGTGTGCGACCGTAGGCGAAGGTTGAATGCATGCCCACAACCACGTGGGACGCTGCACTTACAAATTCTCACTCCGCCGAGGGGGGTGAGTAAACAAAAGCAGCGCGTACATATATTAAAATCCATCGTTTTACAAGCGTGTGCATATATGCGCATGAATTTTGCATTTCTTTCTACGTAAAATATGGAAATTTATGAGCTGCATGCAGCCGGGGCTGGTAGCCGGGCTAAGGGATGACTCTGGCTGGCAGCACTTTAATTATAAATTTTTACCAATGGACGGGCAGATGGTTTATTTTTTAAACGACGTCGTTAAAAATGGATTAGCTTTGAAATAACTTTAATTCGAGCAGATGAGAGTGGGTGGCTGTATTTGCTGCAAAGAAACTCTTGGACTTCGGCTGAAGATCATGAACAAACTTTTGATGAAGGGACGATGGGCCACTGAGATGGCGAGGTGTCAATCTGAGCTTGTTGTGCTCATGAGTCTCAGCAGAGAGTTTGAGAAACCCGTCCGTCCACTTGGGATGAAGACTAAGAAACCGCAACTGGTCAACCGATTGTCCATTACCACCATCTCGAGCTCGAATCAATGAAAGCAAGGCGGTCAACATGCAGAGACACCTCAGCATATTCGGAGCTCAGTTTTAAAACGATTCTTTCAAAGTCAAGTCGGGACTTACAACAGAGTCGGAGACAGATGAGTCCCAAAACAAAGGTACTTAAAGAAGCAGCACCGCTTGGTCAGCAGAATGACACCAAAGCAGTACAGACCCATCTGGTTCGACGCTCCTCTCTCATCACGTAATAAACAATCCCTTAGAAGCCGTAAAACTACCTAGGATTAGGGCAAACATACTTTTGAACGTCAACACGAAACAAAACAAGGACAGGCACTTCTTCAGGTGAGGTGTGAGACTACTTGATCGTAGACGTGTAACAGAGGAAAAGAGCGGAGTCCCTGGATGGCCAAAATGCAGACATTATTGCAATCAGTGCAAGAAATTGAAGAAACACTGCAATCACTTATATGGAGATTGCAACAAGCAAAGCCGCAAATTTGTAGAAGGAGTTGTTGCTCGAGTTAGAGCGTAAGCTTTGATTATCCAACCAAGAGCCGCACAAAGAACATCAGTGCAAGTTCGGGAAGACCAGCGTAACCAACCCATCGCTAAGCTGGGTAAGGAGCAGGATAAGGCGGGTCAGAGTCATCGTTTGCTCCAGCAGAGTTCGAAATTGAACAAACCAAATATGACTGAAAAAATCCGCGAGGTACATTCAGACAATTATTAGAGGTAAGAAGCTGATGTGGTGGCCCGTGGCGTTGTGGGCATGTGCGTCGACCCCAACCTCGACGTCGTAGGTTCGATTCCTGCTCTGTGCGACGAAAACAATTTTCACTAGCAGACCTCTTTCGAGTCACTGACAATGCTCAAAGGGTATTTCCTGTCTAGAAAAAGCTTCCCAAACAAAGCCGTTCGGATTCGGCATAAAACTGTAGGTCCCTTCCACTCGTGAGAGAACAATAGCACGCACAACACGAGTGGTTGCTGAGAAGCTAGGCCCTGGCCCCCTACGGGCTCGCCACCCATATTATTATTATATTATTAATGTACATTTAGTTGGTTCATGTCCTTATCCACTTGTGAACTTCGCATTAAATGTTATGGAATATTGACAAGAATTCGCTTCAAAGGGCTCAAAAGCTCTTAGTATTTGGAAGGGAAGCTGCTCGAGACTTAGCCTCTGTTGCTCTTTCCTCTAGTTGCTGAAATCTGTTAGCCAAGCACGTTCAACCGAAGATGAGGCACCTAACCGAAAGAGTTGAGACACTGAGCCTGTACTGTCGTTGCATTAAAAATGAAAAAAAATGCGAGGTTATCGCTGATTCGATGAATAGCAGATATTGGGTCATTTTTTGGTCTATGACAGTAGCCATATTTCTTGGCTATGGATGTCGACGTGGGATCTCATCAGCTCTGGTGTAGTGCCCCCAAGACCACCCTGCACCTACTAGATAGAATCCAAAAGCGAGGGATAAAACTTATTGCAGACAACGATATCGCGGATTCATTAGACTCGCATGAAGATCGACTCACCGATCTTCTTTGTCTGTGTTTTATCGTTACCTTAACAAACGATGCTCAAGCGAACTAGCCAACTGCATTCCTGCTCTCCTCGAATTAACCCGCAATACACGTCTCGCCAGGAATGCACTTCAGTTTACCCGTAAGCCTGCATTCGGACGCATAGTGAAATTTAGAGACTCGTTTCTTAGCCGCAACTCACGAATATGGAATGCCCTCTCCAGCTCAATATTTCCCATAGACTGCAATCCGCAGATATTTAAGACCAATGTGCACAGGCACCTCCTCTCTCTCTACCTTCGGCCTGTGCTGTGTCTTGACCCCGGACAATTAAAAGTATTAATAACCCCATGAGCACGCGCAAATTATAAAAAAAAACAGCTGCTCCAGTCACCGGACGCACATTCCCTCCAAAGCCACCACGGCATAACCGAAGCTCAGTGTTGCGTGTTTGTTCAAGGCCAATGTGGGACTTGAAACAGAACGATTAAGGGAGCAAGCAACTGCGCCAAGCGAGTTACAGACAACTGCTTCTCGGCCGAGAGTCAAGAAAACTGACCTGGCCTGGTTTGAAATTGTATGTGATATTACCTCCCCCATCATACACAAAAACCGTCCGTTGTGAGGAGAGCAGCTAGGTTGGATAAGGCCAGGCATGCCTTAGATGTCATCACGAAACGGAACAAGAACAGGCATTTCTGCACGTGAAGTGTGAGACTACTTGATCGTAGACTTGCAACAGATGAAAAGAGCGGAGTCACTGGATGGCCAAAATGCAGTCATCATTGCAATCAATGTTGTTGAAACACTGCGACATCTTCTTCTCAGGTGAATGCAACCGCAGCATTGCCGCCCATTTGTGCAAGGAGCTGTTGCTCGAGTTGGAGCGTACGTTTTGATTATCCAAGCGAGAGCGTCGCAACGTACATCAGTGCAAATTCCGCCAACATCAGACTAGCTTCATCAAAACGAACGTTCATCGCTAAGCTGGGTAGAGTCATCGGAAAACATATGCCGAAACGAACACAGTCTAGACCACCATGATTTGCTCCAGGAGAGTTCGAGGATCAACAGACCAAATGTGATGGCAATGATATCATGGAACGAACATTCAGACAATGGCTTAAAGTCGTTTTTGGAACACACGGGTCATCTGTTCGATTAGGCTAAGAGACTTCAGCCCTAGTAAGGACTTGTCAGTTGACTTGACTAGGTTTACAAAGCAAGCCAACCGATGCTGAATACGATGGTGACTCAAACGAGGTGATTTACACCACAACAAAGTCGGCATATGAAACTAGAAACAGCCAACACTTGCTGTGGATAGTTGAGTACATGTCAAGATCAAGAAGAGATCGACGGGATGTATACAGAAAGGTGTAGCTTACGGGAGACCCACTATGGTGCACCTTGAAAGGCAAGCGGAATTCAAAACGTTCGTACCAGCAGTAATTATTAAATGGTCTCTGAAGGACGCGGCTATATTGTTGAAACTATGTCTCTGGATTCCCTTTTTATAACGAGGCAGTATTGAGTGGTGGCCCGTGGCGTTGTGGGTATGTGCGTTGACCCCAATGCTCTGGAACCTCGGCGTCCCGGTTCGATCCCTGGGCTGTACAACAAAAAATAATTTGCACGGCCCCACCTCTTTCGAGTCACTGACAATGCTCAAAGAGTACTATTGCCTAAAAAAAGCTTCTAAAACTTGGAATTTCGGAGTCGGCATAAGACTGTAGGTCGCTTCCACTCGTGAGGGAACAACAACACGAGTAGTTGCTGAGAAGCTAGACCATGGCCGTCTTTGGGTTGTAGCGTCACTCATATTATTATTCTACAAAATTTTCCGAGAGACACAGGGAGTTTCGGTTCGATTGGGTTAACATGGGCTATACCACAGGACTTTGCCATAGATTCATACAGCAAGCTAATCAAGGCTGAACACGATGGTGGCTCATACGAGGTGATTGACACCACAACCAAGTAAAACTAGAAAAAAAACAACAACATTGACTAAGGCTAGTAAAGATCATGATAGCCACAGAAGGAAGTAGTTATGCACCCAGGTTTGGCGGGCCTTGAAAGAGAAGTTAGTTAGTTCACAAGCCGCCGTAGTTTCGATGTTGACTGAGGGCATCATTGTAGAAGTTATAATTTGAGTTCCTTAGACGTAGGAGATGTATTTGAAGCCAAGAGCTGCTTGGACCGCTTATGACTTAACTAGACTCCACTAGACTGCCACGTGGTCTAGTGCCACTGCATCTACGACCTGTCCACTGCGTCTGCGACTACCTTATGCATTACAATCTTGACCTCCTTTTGTGATGTCGTCAATGGGGCTTATTTTACAGGTGGATAGTTACTTGCCTCGTCGAATCCCAGAAGTCAGACACAGTCAGAGTAAGTCGGGGCTAGAAAGCGCGCAAGATTTTTCGTGCCATGAAAGCATGGAGCGCTTGTGCTTGTGCTGAATCGCATTTGTTTCACGGATGGTCTGCAGACAGCATACCGAAAGCTGCTGAGCCACTTACGATGTTACCAAGGTAACTGAATTGGTCCACGGCTTGGATGTAAGAAAGGTAGATCTTAAAGTTGCGCAAAATATTGCTGCATATGCTGCATTTGCTGCAATGTGACTGCCTCCAGCTTGGAGGCGTATATTAGCTGTTTGCGTATATTAATGGGATAGAACGCATAATCCGGGTCTTAGAGGCTAGCTCCCATGCCCCACGATGTTCCTCTCTTTCCCGCAGACGAACGAGACAGAGCAAGTAAGTTGACATAAATAAGTCAGTTTGGCTGGACTTCGTAATTTAATGAATAATCCTGCACAGTCCGAATTTCAGTGCTGGGTTGAGACTTGTTGTCGACGACGATGTTGTCTTGAGCTAAGCCTTCTCGGGATTTTAGAAATGCGACGCTTCGTGATCAGTAGCCAAGCATCTACAGAGTTGAAGACAAGAGGAGAGACAATGTTTTTCTAATAATTTTTCAAGCCACCACCACAATCAACTACGTGACGCTATCCGTTTACAGCCGCAGGACCAATTTTAACGCGTGTCAGCAGTAATATGATCACCCGATTGAACGAGGTCGCAGAAGACATGCTGCATTTCATGCAGATTTGAAGGAGCATACGTCTAGGGAGCTTGTCTCTAGTTTCTGTAACTCTCGACTTCATCTCCGAACCATCAGCACAAGCGCCCGACCCCCGACTTCCCCAAATTTTCTGCATTACAGAAGTAAAAGCCAAGAAGCTTGCAGTCAAGAGTGGAACTAATTTCCATATTTCCCAATCAGAGTTCGGGCTCTTTTTTTATAGCCGTCGTAAGGATATACCTCGCATTTCAGAGTTCTGTAATGTATGCGCCCTCCCCTGCAGCCAACTGCCATGAAATTGCCCGAAAGCAATTCGAAACATTTCTCATTCGCCAAGTCGCAGACATATTGTCGGTGATTTCTAATTTATGCCCCCGTCCGATGCACATTTCGTCAGCGTCTGTCTGCCGTCGCCGAGCGTCGGGGCCGTTTAACAAATGAATTGCACGTAATGACCAAGAATTCATTACGAGATTAAGTGCTTGTCTATGCGAGGGGGGTCGGTTATGGCGACCGCCGCAGCGCAGCCAGGCCAAGACCGTAGTCGTTGGTTAACCCACAAGGAGTAAAGTTTTACGATTCAATTCGCTGCCATAAATGTTTGTGACTTATGAAAGCATATTCTGACGGAAAGGGGTTTATAGGGCTCCGTCTCGAGACTGCGATTACCGTAGCCGATTGGCTTTATGTGTCGTGTGCCGTAAAATTACTCGGCTTCGACGTTATTTAACATCTAACATGCGCTTGAATGAGTTTCAGTTGAAATGTGTCATATCGCGTCGTTGTCTGATTTAATACAATGTCGAGGGGCGTGGAAGGTTTTCTTTTGAGACTTGATGCAAGAAAGTCGGGGCCAGGGACATGAATTGCAAGTGCTGTTCAGACGAAGGAATGGAAGGCTTTGTATTGTCCAAGCGACAGAGATTCTTTCTGGAGAATCTCCGACCTTGACGCACAGCACAGAGATCATACCTAGCTGCCTTGAAGATTTCATTGGCCCATCCGTCAACACCAGCACATTTAGCATCGTTCTAAAACGAATCACCAAGTTGTTTTCATACCTAAGGCGGGTATGAGCCAAAAGATCCCAGATCTCAGACCTATCCTTCAGAAAACTCTAGAAATGCTCCTTGATCTTCATTTAAGAGAGTCTATAGACCCAACAAGTCAGTCCAGCTTTTGGAATACGCTGATGACATCGACATCATCGCGCGGTCTCAAATGGAAGCTTTCACGGCAATTGAGGAACAAGCGATACGAGGTGGTCCAAAGGTCAACGAGGACAAAACAAAATATATGCAGTCGAGCAAGAAACGATCCGCCGCACACCACCTAGGCCAAAACGTTACAATCGACAGCTGCAATTTCGAGGTAGTAAAGGACTTTGTCTATCTCGGGGGAAACGTAAACTCCACGAATGACATCTTAGTGGAGTTCCGACGTAGAATCCCCCGTGGCAACCGATGCTACTTCGGTCTGGCCAAGCAACTGTCACCAAAGTCATGCTCTACAAAACCCTTATTCTGCCAGTCCTACTTTATGGAGCCGAAAGCTGGACATTAAGTAAGACTGCAGAGCTGATTCTTTGTGCCTTCGAAAGAAAAATTCGCGTCTGCGAGGATGGCGAATGGAGGAGAGGACACAACCGAACTCTACGAGCTGGTGGTTGTTGTTCAGAAGGCAAAAATCAGTCGACTACCTCGAGCACATGGACAACATCGCTCCAGCAAAGAGGGTCTTCGAATCAGAGTCTCCTGGTTCGAGAAGGAGGGGAATACCAAACCTCCGATACAGAGACCAAGTCATCGCGGATGTAGGACAGCTTGGCCTTGATGACTGGAAGCAGGGTGCCCAGGACCGTTAACGATTGAAGGCAGCAATTGCTCAGCCTCAGACCCTTCATGGTTCGTCTGCCTGATAAGTAAGTAAGTAATGGACCCAACTAAACTAAATTCTTATCCGTTGAGTCTGCCTTTCACCATTGGGTAGACACAGCTTCAAAGAATAGACCATGATTGCATTCGTGGATATAGAAGTAGCCTCCCTCATACAATTACAATGGCACTTGGCGAGCCAAGCCAAGGACAAGTAGCACTAATAGACCAACTACTTACAAGTAGAGTACTTAAAAAAATTCAGTCAGAAGGGGCACAACTCAAGAGGGAGTCCTACCCGGTCTCCTCTAAATCATAGCAGTAAACAAACTGATACTACTGCTTGAGGAGACAGGTTTCAAAACCATTGCGGATGATGTTACAATAGCCTTCTAAGAAAAATACGCTCAAGTATCAATCGATCATATGGTCCCAAGGTATTAAACAACAGGGCAATTGAAAACGGTCGGGGCATATATAATAATAATATGGGTGGAGCTACAGTCCGTAGGGGGCCAGGGCCTAGCTTCTCAGCAACCACTCGTGTTGTGCGTGCTATTGTTCTCTCACGAGTGGAAGGGACCTACAGTTTAATGCCGACTCCGAACGGCCAAGTTTGAGAAGCTTTTTCTAGACAGGAAATACTCTTTGAGCATTGTCAGTGACTCGAAAGAGGTGGGGTCGTGAAAATTGTTTTCGTCGCACAGAGCAGGAATCGAACCTACGACGTCGAGGTTAGGATCGACGCACATACCCACAACGTTACGGAACGCCACGGGGCATCAACGGTCAGAAATCCGAAATCGTCCTTTTCACTAGGAAATGTAAAATCCCTCTCATTGACCACCTCACACTAATTTCGACCACTGTCCCGCTCTCGAACACGTCTAAATAACTCGGCCTTATACTAGACAGCAGACTTAGCGGCAAGCTCAACACAGAAGAAAGAGTAAAAAAAGACACTAGGGCCGCATTGGTTAAATACGTGGGTTAACGTCTCACTTCGGTCCTATTGTACACACATTGTGATGCCCATGGGGATGTAAGCATTCTATCGTCCTACTCGTCATTGTTTTGGAAGCCTCCGAGTGCATAGATGTTGTGCTGTTCCTTCCAGTCATCCGGTGGTCTTTCTTCTGTGTTGAGCTTGCTTATCTCGGCCCGTGTTCTCTGTGTCAAAATACAGAGTGTGGGCCAGTGTGTTGTGGGAAGTATCCTCAATCACTTTTTCGTCCCCACAGGCTCTGCCCAATTTTCTGTTCATTGTATCCCAGACGTTTATGGCATGATAGCACTCGACTACCATTCGCAGCAGCGGTTCTGCTACATTGGGGAAGTATGTCTTTTGTTGCACCACTATGTCTAGGTCTTGGCCATAATATCCTAGTGGCCTCACACGTGGGAAGAGAGTCTCACTTTTCATTCGCTAGTCTCATGATTATTTTGTCCACTTTACTCTTGACATCAGCAAGGTGTGGATGCAAACATGCTGTTACTTGGGTTGGATTCGGCCCCTTTCTTAGCAAGTTCTTCTGCCACCTCATTGCTGGTTATACTCTTGTGACCGGGGACACAGCATAGAGTGATCGAAGCCAAGAACCTTGAGCTCTTCGCAACAGCTTGCGACTAGCTTGGACTTGATTTCTATAGCCGCTTGACTGTCAATTAGAACGCTAATATCAGCCGGTGGAATTTCCAAGAATGACATAATTTTGGCCGCTTTTTCGACCGCCAGGACCTCCGTTTGGAAAACCCTGACCCGAAACTGCTTTGATGTCTGCTTGACTGTCAATTAAAATGGTAATATCAACCGGTGGTATTTCCAAGAATAGCATAATTTTGACCACAACCTCCGCTTGAAAAACCCTGCCCTTTTCAGGTAGTCTGATCGAGTAGTGCATGTTTAACAATTCGAAGAAGATGCCCGCGTCTGTTCCCTTGTCCGTCTTTGAACCATCTGTGTACAAAAGATGGAGTTTGAGATCTTGATGGGTTCTTCTGTGTTTCACTTCCCTCTTGTTGAAAGATACCACTGGAGAGCGTACCGATGTCGAGTATGTTCCGCAAATAGAGGTAGAAGATCCAGGAGAACCTCTTGGCTCGCTGCAGGAGTAGTGGAGATTGGTCCGGTCACTCCTACGCATGCTAGTCTCTGAATTCTAGTCAGCAGCTTTAACCTGGAGGTTTTTAGGCAGGCTGTCCACCACACCACAGTGCCGAATATCAGAAACTGCATCTGCATCAGTGAAGCCCTCAAGCCCACTTCTACCATTGCACTAGAAATGCTCCTGAACTTCACCCCGCTGGATATGTTTGGTAAGCTAATAGCAACCAACTGTGCTATTCGCCTAGGAGCTTGTTCTGATTGGCGCGATTACACCTTTGAACACGCAAAAATCCTACACGAACCAAGCCTCACCAAAATCCAACTAGACTACACTTGACCACGACACTTCCCAGAAAGCAGCTTCGAAACTATAATTCCGGAAGTAGACCTGTGGTACAGCGGCACCATACCTCTTGGTAAGGCCATAAAAAGCTGGATGGCGTAGGGAGACGATCTTATGTTTATTGATTCAATCTGACCAAATCTTACAGATGAGTTGGTGTATGCCCCTTGGCACATCTTCGCCAGTTGCTTTGACGAGTTTTGCAGGCAGTCCATCGGCATCAGCAGTCTTTTTGGACTTCAGTGTGGCAATTGCTGCCGTAACTTCACCGAGGTCGGTGGAATTCTTGTCCATCTTCGCCTACATTGGGTGAACGAAAAATGAACACTGCTGTGGAAATAATCACCGGACAAGGCCTTCACGCAAAAAGATGCCGATCGACCTGCCGAGACGATGGTGAGGAGCAAAGTATCCAGCACCTCCTCTGGGACTGTCATACTATCGCCTCAACTAGGAAATCCACTACAGGCACCTACTTTTATGACAGCCTATGTGACCTCAGCAATATACTAGTCACCACACTTTGCTGACAGAACTGGAAGGCCATCATGGTCGCCAGTCCAAATTTGAATTACACACACGGCGGTACAATGAGTCTACATTGCCCTAAGTGCAAGAATGCCACTACCTCCCTACCAAACACGAGGCATTCGTTTGGTCTTCTTCGCCTTCTTCTGTGTGAATAGGTAGCAAGTAACACAACTCCCAACCTCTCCACCCACAGCAAAGTTATGCGAAAACTGCCAGGACTCGTTAAAGTCACGACAAATGAGCTCCACAAGCAGATTCCACTTGTACCCCTCATAAGCAGCCATTTACAACCGGGATTTAAGAGCATTCCGCCGAGTCCCATTAAAGCTCACACCTAATTTCTGCTGCAGAACTGCTCGCATAATTCACGGCATAACTTATGCAGTCCGATTAAAATTGTATCCTTGAAATTTTGTGAAATCCCCGCCCATGCCAGTCCCCGCGCAGAGTCATTATTAATGAACATCCAGTGAAGAGCCCCCCGGGGACACCGCGTGCCATCCCACACGATTTCGATTACATTTCGTATTCGAGAGCCAAAAAATTTAAATTATTATTTTCAATCCGAGCGCAGGCACTGTCAAACAAATGATGACTTCGGTCCAACCCTCCGGCAGTGCTGGCGCATTTAATCACCGCTGCACGGAGGAGCGCTGTGCCTCGCCGGCCTGTTTATTGGCGCAGAGCATTAAAAATGCAACCAGCATTTTTTTTTTTTTTTGCCGACACCCCATTCCGATGACGAGCACGTCACACGTCGCCGAATTGAGAGCCGGGGTAATTGTGTATTCCTGCCAACCCTTCACGGCGATGGGCGCGCGGTTTAAGGGTGTCCTTCCGGCGCACGGATTTATTTATTCTTTGTGCCTACTTTGCGATGACTTACGCAGAGGTTTACAAGTGTAAACAAGAGTTGCCAATTAGGTTTTTGACAAGGGGTGTGTCAGTCGTGCCTGTCATGGAACCGGTGTGTGACAGCAGTGCAGGCCGTGTTTACACATCTGACACGCTGGCAGCGGCGGTGGTGGTCAATTAGGAAATGCATGCCATATGCACATTCGGTGGCGCAAGATGGCGTGAACAAACGCATAAGGGCAACCCTTTCGTTGGTGAATTTAATTGGAAGGGTAATTTCGGCATCAACCCCACACACGCAATCGAATTAGGTGTACCGCACGATGATTGCAGTGCCGTTGGCGTTGAGATGTTAGCGGGTGCACACCACTTACGACGGGATTGTGAATGGCACCGCGACATGCCAGGCGGTTGGTGGGGAAGATGGAGGAGGACTGATTTGACATTATCTTGATGGAATTTAAGAGAAGGTTGAAGGGTTGAATGAATGCAGTGGTGGCACTTGTCAAAATGTGCAGAGGGACTTGGGAATAATTACAGGGGATTTTCTCAAGGAAACTTGGTGTCATTTGAATTTTAAACAATGTTCCCCAATTGACACTCAATACTCGCAGCGAGGGTGACATTGAGGCGAGGTGTCGAAAGGGATGTATCAGGCTTGTTTTTCTTCAAATAAGCTAACTCAAGACATGTGCAAGTTGGCCACCATAGTCAACTATCGCGTCAATTGCTAGCGGCGGCGAAGACTGGTTTTTGCGCTACCACCAGTAAATCTGCCGTTCTTTAGAAGACTCTTTCCTATCTCGAGCAGAGATCGCTCTACTGAGCCGGGGGTGATCCTCTTGACTGCCAGCGACATCCTGCTCATATTGAAGTCGCCTGTCCAGTGTTCGGCGTACGACATGAAAGATTACAGGTCATCCGTATGGATCCTGTATTACGCCATTTGCGTCGAGGTAAAGGAACTCCTCGGGGGGAGTAAAATTGGTGATCGTATGTCTGTCCTTACACACATTCCAGTTGGCAAAACTTATGGCTTGTGGCTTTCTATGACAGTCAGACTGCTTATTCTGAGGCTAAGAGGCCTTCACGCCTTCACCCAAGCGATGAAGTATTAAATCCACTTTCAGATCTGCAGGAGTTTCAACGGGAAGGAAAGTATACCAGGTGTACCGGTATGAGCTTTTTTTTTGAAAAAAATAATTATTAATGGGAAAGTAATAACATTTTATTCAAGTATTGGCCATTCTCACACATTTTGACCACCTTTCTGGCAATTTATGAATACCACGCCAATCAAATTGTTCGTCCTTTAAAGCAAACCAATCAGACACCCAATTTGCGACTTCTTCGAAGTAATCGAAGTGCTGCTCAGCCAATGCGTGTAACATCGATGAAAACAAATGGTGGTCGGAAGGAGCCAAGTCTGGTGAATACGGCGGGTGGGGTAGCTGCTCCCAGCCAAGTGTTTTGATTGTATCCTGAACCGGTTTTGCTTCGTGTGCAGGTGCATTGTCATGGAGCAAAATTACCTTGCCGTGTCTTCTGGCCAATTCTGGTCGTTTCTCGATCAATGCATGGTTCAAATTGATCATTTGTTGACGGTAGCGATCAGTATTACGGGTTAAACCAGGTTTTAGGAGCTCGTGGTACACCACACCTTTCTCGTCCCACCAAATACACAGCATTGTGTTCTTGCCGAATCGATCTGGTTTTGTAGTCGATGTTGATGGTTGTCCCGGATGATTTTTTCCGTTTATAATAATAATAATAATATGGGTGGCGCTACAGCCCATATCTTCGACACCGAGCCATTGGGACAGCGCAACAGAGGACGTCCTCGCACTAGATGGCGCACACAAGTTGAAAAGGACCTCAACCAACTTGGTGTGCGCAACTGGAGGCAGCTGGCGAAAAATCGTGCTGGCTGGAGAGGCATGTTAGTTGAGGCCCAGGTCCACCCCGGACTGTAGCGCCAATCAAGAAGAAGAAGCTACAGCCCATAGAGGGCCAGGGCCTAGCTTCGCAGCAACCACTCGTGTTGTGCGTGCTATTGTTCTCACACGACTGGGAGGGACCTACAGTTTAATGCCGACTCCGAACGGCCAAGTTTGAGAAGCTTTTTCTAGACAGGAAATACTCTTTGAGCATTGTTAGTGACTCGAATGAGGTGGTGCCGTGAACATTATTTTTGTTGCTCAGAGCTGGAATCGAACCTACGACATCGAGGTTGGGGTCGACGCACATACCCACATCGCCACGGGCCACCGTTTCCGTTTAGGATTTTTAAAATAAATCCATTTTTCATCGCCAGTAACAATCCGACGCAAAACCGATTTTCTTACGTGTCTTTGAAGCAACATTTCACAAGTGTTTTTTTCGTTTTCCATCTGACTTTCATTCAATTCATGTGGCACCCAATTTCCACACTTTTGGATCTTTCCCATAGCTTTTAAACGGTCAGAAATTGTTTGTTGTGCAACATTTAACATAGCTGCCATTTGCTTTTGACTCAAAGTGTCACCTCCACCCGATATCGTTTGCAATCGTCTTCAAACTTTTTTTTGTGGTCTTCCACGTTCTTCATTTCTCACATCAGAATCATTATTTCTGAACCGTTGAAACCATCTTTTGATTGTTGCTTCTGATAGAGCATGATCACCATATGCCTCGACAAGCATTCGATGCGACTCTGCAGGACTTTTCTTCAAATGAAGCCAAAAAATCATCACTTTCTGGTACAAAATTCGACATTTTTAACACGATGAAAAAATATAATTTTGTCTGTTCAATGACTTGATGTATACTAAATATTTTTCACAGGTGTCATAGCAAAAAAAAAAAAAAAATAATAAGGGCTCATTCACAACAGATGTTCCCTATCGAGACATTTGTATCTTGACGCTCACTTCATACCGGTATACTTGGTACATATAGCAATTCACTAAATAATCGTTTGCCGGTCAGGTTTATAACACAAGATGCATTACACACAAGCAACACCTTAAAGTAGGAAACGCAAAAACCAGTTTAGAGTTCATTAGGCGACCTAAAACATTTGCTAATGATTGTGAGAGCAAGGCTGTCCACAACGAACTTGGATCATATACCATTCACGTCGCGGACTGGTACATGTTATCCCTCATTAGTCGTGATAAACTCTCAGATATGCTGGAATAATTTCCACTTCTAACCGCCGACTTTGAGTTTTAAGCCACTGTCACCACGCCGCTCCCACTTAGCCGAAGCCAATGCAGGTGTCAAAGGCTTTCGTAATTACCCGTTGCATTTGGTCAAGCTTTCGCCAGTGGTACTACCTGTGGGATGGCATAACATCCAGGACTATACGTCTGTTAGGAGCCATCCTAATAACGAGCACAGGAGAAAAGACTAGTCATAGGCCAGCGGCTATAACTTAGCCTTATAGTCTCTTGCGACAAGCGGCCATTGCTGAAACGTGACCTTCGATGGGTCGTCGGTAAGTTACGACAGTAATGCATCACCCCAACCCGGTCCGGAATTTGGGAAAGATGGGATTCATACAGAATCAGCCTGAAACACGGTGAACGGCCGTGTAAATGGTTTGTTCTGAGAAGTTTGCAAGTAATTACCTTCTTCCTGGGCTTCGTTGGCTATGATGACTTCGGGATCTTGCGAACCTGTCTCTGTTTTGTTCCGTATTATAAAATCGAAAGGAATAAACGAATCTTATGGTGGAGATGACAGTGCAAACTCACCTTGTGGGATTATATGTGGGAGGTTATAGGGCCTTTACAGCCTTTGTCTCTACTTCTCCTTATTGAGCATTTAAGTTCAAATGAATACTGTTCACAATCTCCACAAGCTGTACTCTTCGTCCACTCTCATCGCGGAACTGACGCGAAGTCTTACTTGGAGGCCTCGTTAGCAGATCACGCTGTGTTTACCAATTCAGCTGGCGTTAGTCTTTCGAGCGCTAGCTCAAACCGAAGACAAGAAGCAGGTCTCCAACTATTTCCCATCTGACTCAATCATTTGATGAATCCGGACTGACTTGCGAGGTCCGGACTTGATCGATTCATGCTTGGCCTTGCGACGTGCCATCAGTAAAAAATTGCGTGCTCTTTGTCGTCTACTTGAAAGGTATGAGCAATCGTTTTAAATTTTGGAAGCATACACTATGATTCCCATGACAGGAACTGCGTGAGACGGTTGTTGCGATTCTCGTGGGATCCCGATGTAAAGATTTCAATCGCGCTGGGTTCATCAATTCTTACCACGCCAATCCTAAGTAGCACGCCGTTCGCCTTAGGTAGACACTACCCGCAATGATACAAGCTACTTCGTTGCCAAGGTTGGACACCTTTATAATCGTGCAGTCAGGCAGTTGTACTTTGACTCTCTTTCTACAAGTAAAGTGGTTGTGCGAATGTCTCATTGTCAAAAATTAAACTTTTTATCATTATTCCACCTCGTTGTTGCGATGTACGTTAGGTCATAACAAAGTGAGCACTCTACGACAGTCAACCGAAATGGTGGCCAATAAACTCAACCTGAAACATAAAAAGAAGCGGCCATGAAAACGAATCTGTTTCCACTACTTCATTGATTGGTGCTACAGGCAAGGGTAGACCTGAGGCTCAACAACCAAGTCCATCCAGTCAGCACGATCTTTCTCCAGCTGCGCGCACCAAGTTGGTTGAGGTCCTTCTCCACTTTTGTACGCCATCTCGATCGAGGACGTCGTCTGTTGCGGTGTCCCAATGGCTCGGCATTGAGTACTGTTCGGGCTGGAGCTGCGTTGGATTCGAAGACGCTTAATTAGGTGTATGCCGCCGTTCAGCCAGTACAATTCGTGAAGACGCCATCACCGCAAACAGGACCAGAGATCGTAACCAGAAACGAGTCTGTTCTTTGCTTCAGCCAGTTAAATTTACTGACTACAAATTTTTCATCTCTGCGGGATGCTACATCCAGCACAGACTTAGTCCTGAACCAACCAGTGACAGCTTATTGCTAACTGGCCAGCCGCACCCAATTGATGCACTTACATATCATCAGGCTGAAGACTTCCTGCAGGCTTAACGCAGGCGTCCTCTTTTCCGTTGTCCCACCAGGTAATGTCGAAAACGGTGGTCATTCAGTCACGGGGTGAAGCAGTCAACACCGTCTGCACCATAACCCACTTAACCTCACGAATTGCAAAATCTGCCCATAAGCCCCCTTCAAAAAGTCACTGAAACCCTCCATAGCCATGTTTTCGTCTTACAAGCCTCAAAAGTTCCTCCCCGCATGTGCCCGCTCGAAAACCGAAGTAAAACTGCAAGACATTGTGTACTTTACGTCAAAACTAAACTTCCCCACAAAGTATCGTGCACACCACCTTCCACCTTCCATCTTCGTTTCACAAATCCCTTCCCATTGCATTGCGTCGTCTTTCGAAAAGTTGCTCGTGTCACTAATTGGACTTCATCATCAATCCGAGCGCTCGCGATAGTAACGCCAAGCCATTCAAAGTTCATTTTGACATCATTTCAAGGGGATTCCGCTTCCACTTCAGCTCGCTGCTTGCCTGCAACACGTCGTCGTTATCGATCGAACTCGCAGCAGTCAGCAGCACCCGGCAGTTGTTTCGAAACTGAATACAATTTTCAAGGACACCCCAGTCAGAGCTGCACGAGAGCGAGTGTCACGAAACCAATTTGTCAAATTTTGATTGAACATCACATTCAATGGTGGCGCCAGTCGGAGGTGGTGGTGGGAGTGTGGGAGTGCTGGGCTGTAATGACAATTGGGATGCGCTGCGGTGTTCATCGCTGATTGCTCAACTGCGTCCTTGTGGCGAGTGTTAAATCAAAGTCATTCCTGCGGTGTGCGCGAAGATTTTATTACATTACCGAGATGAATGCTTGCTTTGCGAAGGATGAAATAGCTTCTTTCGCGAGTGGGGCACTAAATCATGCTTATGCACACCCGCCCAGAGTGCAGCGCAAATTTGGAGAGCACCACCGTCATTAGAAATTGGATACGCTACCGAGGGCAACTTTGCTTTAAACTTATCCTCTGAGGACTGGGGGCTCTCCCCGGCGGGTATTTCATTTCACTTGTGGTGTGGGTTGTTTTGCCGGCAGTGGGTCTTCAGAAGGATGCGTGCGGTGGCGTGCGCACAAAGGGCTGCCCTCGCATCCATCGATTGGAGACTGGGTCTGGGCTCTTTTTCCGTTCTAATTGCACGACCTTCGGGTGGGAAGAAACAACAGCCAACCGAGCACCATCCTGACGTGTAGGACCAATTAATATCTCGACAATGTGTATCTCCTCCATTTCAGGGGAGATTCGTTTAATTCGGCTGCCGTCGCCTTGGCTCCGAATTGGCCACCCCGCATCCACTCACAGCGGCAGTCGCCTCAGCCAGGCAACGCTCACAGACTCACCTGCAACACTGTGCGGCCGTAATTAAATCGAGAACTAAATTCTGCAGCCGAGAATCTCGACAAACGTAACCGGTGCGCCAGAGTGTGTCACTGGCTGCGTGTGAGTGTGCATTGGGTACACTTCTGGAGCTTCGCAGGGCACCAGCGCTGTCATGCTAGGCGGGATTGGAGTGTGCTGAGTGCAAAAAACGCCACTTTGGATAATTGTTTCCTCATTTTATGGGGTTTTAAGAAAACGTGTCGTCGCCAACTAACAACTGAAGAGCGAACTTGTTCCATTACGCGACGGGCGGCTGCACAACCGGTGACAGTTGGTGGGAACTGTGAAAGGGGGGCGCGAATTTTAGTTCACTTTAATTGTTTCTTGAAATGAAATACTTTTTCCAAGTGGAACGGGCGCCGCTGTGTGCCGCTTGCTTTGTCTGCTTCTGTCGCTTGTAAGCCAATTAGACGGCTGCAGTCTTAATGAATTGTATCATCTGCAGAGATGGGCGATTGTTAGTCACTTCTAGGAAGGCAGTCAATCATTGTGTTGTCAAGGACACTCTGCTGAGAGAAGCTGAGTGGGAGGGCTTCTGTACGACGGCGGGTATTTTTAAAGTGTTCCCTAGGCAATGGTTATTCTCGGTCCTTGTAAGGATCATGGTCCAGCACCTCGGACTAGTGAGGCAAGTAATTTGAAGGTAATTTCTGGATTTCTTCGCTTTGTTCATATTTTCGCAAAACAATGTGGTCCATGGTGCAATGCCATGCCAATGATGCTTTGTCTTGTCGCCTTCCACGTGGTTGACGGGGAGCAGGACTTAAAGCGACTGTGTTGTCAATGGTACCAAGAAGCCACCGATAGACTCAAGTGCGTTGGCAGAAGCACCCACGCCTTGTTGACCAACAAATTAAACAGAATGCCGGGGAGTGACGAGGTTGAAATTATTTTTCACAAAAGTGTGAGACATTCTTTAGCTTAAGAGCATTAGACAACATCGACACAATTCAAGGAAAAAGGATTCGTTTAGGTCTGCTTTTGTTAATGGTCAGCTCTGTGAATGGAGATTGATCAGTGTTTACGTGGTCTAATTGAAAAGACGTTGGTGAATGGAATGCCTGACATTAGGTCGCTCTGGTTAGGCTTTATCTCCAATGTTTGCCTTTGTGTAGACGCACATCGTGGACGTAAGACAACTTGGTCGTCATTATTAGAAGCAGAGTGTCCTGAGCACCACGCCTCAACCTTCCATGAGTAACATGCCGTGATAAATCGATTTCCGAGACTATTTAATTGTACACATCCCTTCATGGCGACCCTTCGGGTACAAACTTTGTTCAGCCGCTCCAGGAAATGGGCATTTCCTCACTGCCAACTTGTTGAATCCACAACTTCTCGAATTGCATCTAATCATCGTAATTTTCTGACCCGCATGATCCACTAAAGGGACGCAATAGAGACCGCCAGGCCCCATCGATCCACCGCTCTAATTCATCAAGATATGTGCTCAGGAGCATCTAAGCGAGTTTGTGGACTGTACAACAACCTCGTGGTGCCTGATAGAGTCGCATTTAACGCACGCCTCGAAAGACGTGATGACGGGGTCGTGATGGGGACACACAAAGCAAGCATAGCCCCTTTCGTTCGGAGAAGTAGCTGTTCGACTGCTGGTCGAGTTCCCTGCGTACTTTCGTGTTTCTCACCCTATCCCGGTGATTAAGTCCCACACCAGCCTGAACAAATCTCAGCTCGGCTGTTTGCATGTGCGATCTCATTCTTTTGGTCATTACCTACATTGCATGACCATAGTTGAGAGTTGGAACAAATACTGGCTTGAAAACCGCTTGGCTTTGACACCAAGCTCGGCCTTTATGATTTCAGATCTCATGGTAGGGACCTCTCAGGTGGCCCGTGTCGTTGTGGGTATGTGCGTCGACCCCAACCTCGATGACGTAGGTTCAATTCCAGCTCTGAGCGACAAAAATAAATTTCACGGCCCCACCTCTTTCGAGTCACTGACAATGCTCAGAGAGTATTTCCTGTCTAGAAAAAGCTTCTCAAACTTGGCCGTTCGGAGTCGGCATTAAACTGTAGGTCCCTTCCACTCGTGTGAGAACAATAGCACGCACAACATGAGTGGTTGCTGAGAAGCTAGGCCCTGGCCTTCTACGGGCTGTAGTGCCACCCATGTATGTATGTGGTAGGGACTAACTACTACTTGCTGTACGTGGATCCGACAAATTTTTAAGGACACTCCCAAGCCACCAGTGCTTTGGGTCATATCTAATGGGTCTAGCGATAAACCAGGGCAAAACAAAGTACATGCTGTCATCACGAAAGGACGCACACCATCGACGCATCAGGCAGAGCGTCATATTGGGCAGCAGAAACTTTGAGGTAGTCAAGGACTTTGTCTAGCTAGGCTCCGGAGTAAATAGGGACAGCAACACCAGTACCGAGATCAAGCGCAGAATTACTCTTGCCAATCGCTGTTTCTTTGGGCTCAAGAGGCAATTGAGAAGACAGCTTTCGAAACACCAAATTGAACCCTGATCATCCCAGTCCTAGTCTATGGCGCAGAGACATGAACGCTACTGAAAGCGGATGAAGAAGCTCTTGGTTGTTTTGAGAGAAAAGTTCTGCGTGCAATCTTTGGTCCTGTTTGCGTTGATGGCGTTTGGAGAAGAAGGTTCAACCACGAACTGTACGGGCTGTACAGCGGCATGCACCTAGTTAAGCGTCTTCGGATCCAACGCCTACGGTGGCTAGGTCATGTAGAGCGGATGGACACCACAGCTCCGGCCCGAAGAGTCTTCGATACCGTGCCATTGGGACAGCGCAACAGAGGACGTCCTCGCACTAGATGGCGCACACAAGTGGAAAAGGACCTCAACCAACTTGGTGTGCGCAACTGGAGGCAGCTGGCGCAAGATCATGCTGGCTGGAGAGGCATGTTGGTTGAGGCCCAGGTCCACCCCGGACTGTAGCGCCAATCAAACAAGAAGAAGAAACCACCAGTTCGGTGTAGTCACTGGCACCTGGCCAGTACATTTTAAGAAGTAGACATAATCGCTCATGTCTTCTGTCATTTTTATATCATGCCCTTGTCAGGGCCAATTGGAATTTCTTACGTTTGTCTGGAGTTGGTGGATTCTCTGCTTGACGCTCTCAATAGCTGCGAGTCCAATTTTTATTTCGGGGAACTGCAGATGATTATGGCCAGTTTTGTACCTTATTATGGCCATATAGGAGATGACTCCATTGAAGCTTTGAAGAAGAGACCAAACAAATTTAAGAATAAATTGCAACTGGATGGAATTCTAGGCTCCACCAGTCATGAGTGAACAATGGGACACACAACAGCAGTGTACCAGCCACTGCTAGGTCACGTGCAGCTCTGCTCATGTGAAGAAGGCAATGTGGTTGCACACCTCAAACGTGCATACGGTTCAATGTTTCCGGTACACCACACCAGGCGAATGTAAAGCTGTTTGGTGACCAACGAGAACTTGGCTACAATTTGTGAAACCACAAACAACGCCCTGCTAGCCGCATATCCGTCTGTGAGCCGCAAACATCTCAAACGACTATCGCACTTCATTTTAGTCGGGACTATACTCTTTTTTTAAAAGGGTGACGTTAAAGGCAAGTCTGTTCGAAACGCATCACGCTTTCTAAGTAGGTTAGATAAGGTTAGGTTAGGTTAGGTTGTAGAGCAGTCACACTTAGGCCAGAGTAGGCCCATTGTGATGGTGCTTGTAGTGAAGCGATTTAGCTGGTCTATGATGGCGCTGTTTAGCTCATTGAGGTCGTGAAGTAGTAGGCCTCCAGGTGTAGAAAACTATGACTTCTAAGAGCTATTCAGAGCGTCAGGCAGAGAGTCCACCACCTCCCAACAAAAGCAAGAGATTCCAGTTGGCCCTGACATGGACATGACGTTAAAATAACACAAGTTAAGAAGAGCGATCATGTTTTCTCCTTAAAATGTACTCATCACCAGCTAGCGCCAGGTACCCCTGACACCACCGGACTAGTAGTTCCGGAGTGCCCTTAAATATTTGTCCGAACCACGTCGCCCATGAAATGTGTACTGCCACGTCATTCAAACAACGTCACCTTGAATCACGGCTCTTATCTGACTGAATTGCAATTACAAACAATGCTTCTTCACTGAAACGTCCTTCAGGCAAATATACATCCTTCTCCCTTCACTCCCCTCCCGCAACGTTCCCAAGTTAATCCCCAAAAATAAACCCAAGGTGACTGCTCTACTGGAGCAAACGGAAAGTTAAGGAACATAAGCAAATACGCACAGGAAATGAAAGGAAAACAATATCCGATAGTAGAACAACAGAGCTTATGACTCGAGTTCTATTTTCACTCCAACGTGGCCGTGGCAAATTAAAATCAGACAATGGCGGAGGCAAGGCAAAGTTTCAATAATAGACGCATTAAGTGGACGCTAAGGATCGGATGATTTGTTTTGACGCGTTCCGAGAATGAAATTCGGACACTTGTTTGCGAAGAGGCTTAGGCCACGAGCTTCCAGCCAAACTGGCAAACTTCTCAGGTTTTTCGATTCATGATACCTTGGGCCGTCGTTTCCTGGAAAAATATTGATTCCATTCCGGGTAGGGTGTGTTAATTGGACACGCGAATTGGGCAGATTTTTGTTGGGTTTCTTGGACGTTTTCTTGGAAGCTCTTCAAATATTGAACTGGTTGAAAGTGGAGATGTCTAGTCATACCATGCTGATTGCCTATTACGTCCATTAAGGCTGGACTTTTCTTGGTTGGGTACAAGTTGGAGGTAGAAGCGGCACGCAGAAAATAAGAAGTGCCCACTTCCGAAGGACATCAGGACAATTGCTCCTAAGAGATTATGGTTACAAGCTCCGACACTTCTGCATGGAGTCTCAGTTTGGTGGACAGAGCTAAACAAGGCTATCAGCAAGGCACTCATTCGAGTACAAAGACTGGCCTGCTTGTGCATAAGCGGAGCACTGCGAAGTACTCCGTCAGACGCAATGAATATTCTCCTCCATCTTCCACCACTGGAACTATTGGGAAAACAAACAGCAGCCAGCACAGCCTTGAGACTCAAAACACTCCGACTGTGGTCCGAACTCAACATCGGCTACACAACCATTCTCAAGGAATTGAGCTTCCTTCCTAGCGACACTGACGAGTTTATAAGTCATATGTCTCCCCCCTTTCACAAGCAAAATAATCATAAAAACGTAACGAGTTCGACTCCGTCAGAGTCACTTCCACGCATCAAATGGAACAAATTAGCCTTTGTCTTCACGGCCACAATTTTGCCCCTCCATCAATAGTCTTAAGTGAAAAACCGCATTCTTGAAGTTTCGTGATAAAATTGTATCCATCCGTTCCATTTACGACGACGACGACGTTGCAGAGGGAAACTATTTTCATTAGAAAACGAGCACCCTCCATCCATCGCATAGACAAATTCAACTATTTCCACGCACACACCCCCGACGTAGTTGGTTAAGACAGTCTGTACGTAGGTGGAAGACATTCATTTGAACAGGGAACAAAGGAAAATGAAAATTCTTGTCAACTTTTTGAGAGGAAACTGAAAAATTATTCACAAGACTCGCTTCGTCTCTCATGTGTGCGCGTGCACCTCAGGCGGTGCTTGAGACGAAAAAATAAACTGCGTCCCCTTGCAGTAAGTCGAGACAAAGTAAATGATAAGCAGATATTCGTTGTTTATTCTGCAGTACCTCTAGTCGCCGTGAAATTATTTAATGCTCTTGAGTCGGATGTCAGATCTGCGTTTAAGAGGAGCAATTACAATAGAGCGAGTGAGCGCGGTCGTTGCTGCAAAGTTTTCGTGGCTGTAATGTGGATGTGCCGGGTAGTTGGATGATCTTTCTGGTAGAGATGTGAGACTGGAGGGGGTATCCACCATCCAGCAAGAGAGCTGTTGGAGAATGAGGGAGAAAATTTCATGTACGGCTGTACAGCGACATGGGACAACTCAAGCGAGACCTTTCCAAATTTGACATGCAAAATATGGGTTGAGGAATCTTTTAGGAAGGAGACTAAGGACACGACTTACGTTTAGAATACTCCAGTACAAGGCAGTCGAACACCAGAAACATCATATTTGGGGGAGGTACTAGAAAAGTAAATCTTTAAAATGCTTTGATGGCATTTCAATATGAAGACGACATTATCGCCCTGATTTTAAACCCAATTAGAGGAGAATGTATAAAATAGACAGTAGTTCGCCTGAAGCCGTGAAAGAACAATAGCGCGCACAAGGCGAGTGGGGAAACTTTGGAACTGAAAGGATCACATTTCAGTATTAAACCGAGATACAACCAAGAGTGGTACACTGTCTTGTTCAAAATCCGTAGATATGCCTCATAACTATGCATTGCCATAAAAACCAGCAGCTGCCTTGGGAACAATTCTCCGCCTTGTAGCAATTAATATCTTGGAAGAAAATACCGGCATTCGATAAGGTTTGAGTCAGGTGCGTGGGTCCATGAGTCGAAGGACCGCCAGTCTTATGTTGCTCTACGAAAACCCGTTGCTATAACCATAGAACATGCTAGTTGACTTTGATGGTTTGGGGACGGAGCATGACTTCGGAGGTGTGTCTTAAATGCGACATCAGGAAGGCGACCCCTTTGCAGACCCAGGACGTGGTGGTTAGACCAAGTCCACAAACTCGTCTAGTCAATGGCGGAGGATCGAGTGGCCTGGAGATCTCTAGTGCGTACTTCCTGATCTTGATCTTGATCTTGATCTCTTTAGTGGATCATACGGTTCAGAAGACGAAGAAGAAGAAATGAGGCAACCAATAGAAAAGATCATGCATAGGCATCGAAATGTGTCGATCCAGCCTGAGATGGCCATGTCATGTAGAGGGGATGGACACCACATCAACCAGCAGCTGGCGGAAGATCGTGTCGGCTGGAGAGGATTTCTGGTTTAGGTCCAGATTCATCACGGACTGTGGTGTCGAACAAAGCTGAAGAAAAAGTGATCACAGAACAAAATGACTAAACAGAGAACAAGACGCAGCTGTTGTCCATATCACTTTAAATCAGTTTGGTTTCGACTCTGTTTTACAATGGAGCGAGTACATGGGTCATTGGCCTAAATGATCGAACGATCCATCAGCAATTCCTCTACTGTGTACAATCACACCGTTCTCCTGACTATTATGTTAAAGAAATGTGAAATGAATAAACAGTCAATGAAGAGCCTTCGAAGTAGCCGGGTATTTTATTTTCCATCCCTTCCGAGAATTTTCCTGCACAGCGGTCCCTTTCCCCCGCCCATTCATCCTTGTTATCCCTCTCCTCTTTCTTTGTGGTGGTGGACTGGATCATATGAGCCGTGCCGATGATCAGCTTGGCTAGTGGCTCACCTTAAAAACTAGATCAATCGCGAGCTACCGGAGCGACTATCCCACCATTACCATCTCTATTATGTCGACAAACCCTTAAACAAATTTCAATTTTCTAGTAGTTGTAGCGCACAGCATTCATCGAACCATGAAGTCTGTTTGGTGGCACTTTTATCGTGGTATAGACATCGATCCCAAAAAGGAAGGAAAACTAGACATTGGACAAACCTACAATGCTGGATTCATAAGTCGCCATTAATCGCCGCACCATATTCTTGCAGGCAGTTAAATTTGAACTTATGTACATCAAAGGGAGCTCCAGGGCAGTGTCAACCAATACCGCTAGGTGCTAGAAGGTCAAGGAAAGCAAAGAGAAAAGAAGACAGTCTTATACATCAATTAATAAAGAATAAATTAACCCTAACCCCATCTTTGTGGGGAAACGATTCAAGCAACTAAGGCCAATATCATCCAAGCAATCAATGAGTTTCTGCCTGAAACGAAGAAAATCGTGGTTACAGAATGCTCTACTGCACAGCCAGCCAAGCCAGCTACTTGAACGACGTTGCATTTCATAACCAATGGAAATGTTTGTTCCTATTACTAGGGCCATAATACATGGAGAATTTTTAAAAAGAAGCTTGTATTTGGTCCGTCTTTTACTTTACTATGTAGATCAAGAAAATTAAGACGATAGTTTAGTAAAAAGTGCACAAATTACCATCATCCTCGAGAAGAGATAAAAAGGCACACGATACTGAAGATGAGACTGTCCACTAAAGAAGAGAACAGATGTTCACCCTACTTTCATACGGAGGTGTTGCTGCCCATTTTCGAAATCTTGTGTTCGCGATCGTATTCTTTTGGTCAATAATTGTATTTCAGGACCATAGGTGAGAGTTCGCACAATCGGGACAAATAAAGAGCTGCGTTCCAAGAAAAAGCACAATTTTTGTGCAGATGTGACAATAGACCTAGCAAAATGGGCTCTTGGGACAAAAAAATACATTTAAAAGCAAGAATCGCGATTGCTATGGAGCACCGCCGTAAGCTGATGATTTTTTTAAAATAAATGCGCTGCGGAGTGATGTATTCAAGGATTGCATCGGATGGAAAAAGATAAGATATATTTGGGCTGCACTAACCTACCTAACCAACAGCACTTAGAACACTAGCGAAGGTCGTGTAGTCCTTATTTTTCGCTTCCTAACAAAAATTCAAAATTATCCAAATCTCACTGCGTTTTATATCTTTGGTAAGCAATGAGCCACAAACGCCTAAAGGCTTGGTCTGAATGATGCAATCCCACCTATAGACACGCCAAAATCCTAGGCGAACAAGAACTTAAGAAAATCCAACAGGAATACACTTGACCACGATACTTTCCAGAAACCCTAATTCCAAAAAGCAACCGGTGACACGACAGCAACATACCTCTTGATAAACACAGCACAGATGGTACATACACAGCTTGATCTAAAACGGAAGATGGCGTACGATTTTGAGGATTTTTCTCGAAGTGTTACAAACTGAACAAATCTGTTCGTCTCCCCTTCCAAGTGGAAGTAATGGCGATTAGAAAGGACCTTTCCTGGCTGAGGTCGAACGTGATATCTGCCCGAGAAAGCTGCAGCTTTACAAATAGCCAGGCAGCAATTAAATCCCTGGCATCGTTCTCTTTAAACCCAGAAATAGTAATCGAATGTCGCACAATTTTTTAAGATATATTCGATCAGTTAAAATTTGGCTTTGCTAGGTGGCATGCCACTGAGACAACCCAGGAGCTGACAAACTCGCTAAACACGCCATCAGACTGCTGATCGATGGAATCTCTTGTAACATAGGTACCCCTTTAACTGCCTTCAAGTTACAGATCAATAACCTCTTTAAACAGAAAATTAATGCCAGATGGCTGTCAGACGACACCTCTAAAGTAACGAAACAAATCCGGCCTCATCTCAATGCAAACAGTTCAAGTAGCCTAAAACTTTAATGGGAATCCTTCCTGGGCACTGCCTATTGGGCCTCCACTCAAAAAGAGTAGGTCCGTTCTCCAACGACTTCTGAAGAAGCTGCCAAGACGAGGATGAAGAGGAATGTATCCAGCACCTCCTCTGCGACTGTACTGCTCTCGTCGCAACTAGGGAAGCCATTACAGGCCCATACTTTAATGATAGCCTAAACTTCTAAATTACTGGTAAAATTTGCTCATAAAACCGGCTGGCTATCGTTATCATCTCTTCCAGATCTAAATTCCCTTCGTGGTGGTACAATGAGTCTACTTTGACATAAGTGCAAGAATGCCAATACCTACCAAGGTGGACCTCTGGACAACTGCAGCTGCAAGACCAAGGAAGGGTCTGGCGCTGCGGCTTTCGTGGGAGACGACATCAGACATTGGTTTTCTAAGTGGAAACCTACTCGATCCAGCTTAAGGCCTTCATTAACACCTAACTCACTTCCAGGATTGTTCAGGAATGCAAGTCTTTCCTGAAATCGATCGGCAGTCTAAGTTTGCAAAGGCTTGTCTTGGTTCTTGGTCAACTCGGATCGGGGAATCATGAGACAGATGAACTTTCCAGACAAGAATCATATGACCTGATCCAACGTTGGGTCTACTCAGGCCCTTACAATGGGTTTCCATCGATGATTGTGCTTCTCAAGAGTACAACCGGAGGTTTCACGACCATAAAGAGTGTAGACAAACGCAGCAAGCAGACTAATGAGAAATGCGCCGTTCCACCCTCGCCAGTTTGCACTGCAGTCTAGCCCAGATGCTTAGAGGCTATGGGCCACAGACCCATGTCAGAGATGAACTTGGTCCTAGCTTCTTCAGCATCCACCACGTAGTCATGCGTGCTATTCTCTCTCAGAAGGGATGTTGAAACAGCATTTAATACTGATTTCGAATGACGACGATTGAGAAAATTCGAGGCAGCAAAAATGGGCTTTGCATAAGAGATTGGTCAACTCGAGTTGATAAACCGAGCCAGACCGAGTTACGTTAAAACCGAGTTCAACCGAGTTGCTGCAACTAGAATGAATCGATTATATCAACTTTGTATAGCGCTACAGTCCAGGGTGGACCTGGGCCTCAACCTACAAGCCTCTCTAACTAGCGCGATCTCTGGCTAGCTGTCGCCAGTCTCGCACACCAAGTTGGTTGAGGTCCTTCCACACTTGGGTGCGCCACCTCTGTTGCGGTGCTCCACAGGTTCGGACTCAAAGATTCTTCGGACCGGAGCTGTGATGTTCATACACTCTACATGGCCCAGCCACCGTTGGATCCGTCTAGACTACAGTTCTTTCTATGTTGGATTTCATTTCGTAAGTGAATTTGACGTTTGAGCGCTATTCCCTCACAATTGAACCAGTTTAACAGGCCAGAACTGATGAACTTTCTCCTTCAACCATCAAATCACAGCCGAGTTTATATTTACCTAAGTGCAAGAATGCCACTACCTACCTACCAAGGTGGACCTCTGGACAACCCAAGACTGGACGAGTCAGCTGGAATATGAGTACACATGTCATTACGTTTATAGATGTCATCGTGGCTCATTATTATCGACGCCATTTTCCGACGCCCATGATACTATAAACGGGTTCGCGGGGGTTAAGCACTTACTAGAGTCCTACAGGCTACTCGATCCTCCACTCTAACTCATCAGGATTTATGCCCAGGCGCAACTAAGCGAGTTTTTGTACTTGGCCCGACCACCTCGTCATGGGTCTATCAAGGAGACGCCTTTCTGATGAAGTCGCATTTAAGGCACGCCTCGGCAGACCTGATCATGGGGACATTCGTGGCACGTGTCCAAACCATAGAAGCATATCTTCATCCGTTCGGAGAAGTAGCTGACATTGAGTTCCCCGAGTAGTGCCATGTTTCACACCCTATCCCGTCGAGTAACACCCACAAGAGCACGAAGAAATCTGAGCTCGGCAGCTTGTGTTCGCGATCTTTCTTTTGGACATTACCCAAACTCAACAACAACGCAACAGAGGACGCCCGCGTTTAAGGTGGCGCACCCAAGTGGAGAAGGACCTCAACCAACTTGGTGTGCGAAACTGGAGACAGCTAGCCAGAGATCGCGCTAGTTGGAGGGGCATGTTGGTTGAGGCCCAGGTCCACCCCGGACTGTAGCGCCACTCAAAGAAGAAGAAGAGTTATTTTGGATACATGACAACGAGCCCTCCCGTAGGTGAGAGTTGGAACAAATTTTGAGCTGAAGACGGATAGCTTGGCTTTGACACCAAGCTCGGCCTTTCGGATTGCAGTTCCGGCAAGCTGTTTCAATATTCATCCAGCTTGGCCAATCCTGCAACCATCGTGGCTGCGCAATCCAAATAGAAAAAATGGAGAACTACGTTAAGATGGCATAAACGGAAGGAATTCGATAACTTTGGCACCATTGACTGTGGATCATTGTCGCCCAGGTTAAGAGGTAGGCGCAATTTAAGAGAGGCATATCTAAAATGAAACAAATTATTTAAGACAAAGGCAACACTTACTCTCAAGAGCAGTTATCAAGCTGTGGCGCCAAAGTTATCGTCTTCGTGCCGCTGTGGCAGTTGGAAGATGAGGCAGGGAATCCATCAGAAATGCCTTACTAATCACTGCTTAGATTTTGTTGTCGGATGCACTCCAAACTCCAAACAGACTATACCCATTGGAACTAAAATACTCTCTACCCGCGCAGTGAGGGCACTGCCTTGTATGCAATCCTTCAAGAAGCATTCAAACCTCCTACGGGTCTGTAAGGCATTCAGAGATAAAGAGAAGTTTCACACAAAAACGAACAAATATCGCGAACTAAACCCTTCGGCAGTTCCTGTTTCCCATTCAGAAGCGAAACATGCTCAATGTAATCCAATTATAGCCCGGCAGTCAATATCAATCTGCCAGTGCACAAAGTACACGTTTCCATCAATGATCCATCAATCACACGCTCGACAAGCACAAGTCACGAAATATAAATAAAAGCCCCCGTCACCCCCTTTCCAATCGTAAGCCCGCACATGCTGCATTTAAATGCAATTCCATGCGAAGGCGTTACCTCATAAATCGGTGATGTGAGCATAACATCACACTATCTCAGTGCCCACGAAGGACGACCCAATTCCGAGCGCACATGCACGTATCGATAAAGACTGCAACGAGCTCGCACACGGTGCTCCATTTCCTTTCAGTTTTTGATTTACTCAGTCGGTTGCAATCATGACCCGGAACGTATTTGTTTTGTACGACACTACGGGTCAGCCAACGATGATGATGGCATTCGTTGATTCTAATGATAGAGTGTGCTTCATGTGCTTCTGGTGCTTCCGGTGCTCGCGTCGACTTAATGTGAGGGATGACAGCGAAGTCGGCAATTGATGGTTTCTTGCGTTTGAACGGCTTCGCAGTCTTACGCAGTCACGTGGTGCATGTGCATGCGAGGGTGGCGAGTGGTGAAGTTGACTGGATGGGGGTGCAGGGAGTCTCTGTCGGATTTCATGAAATGAAGACGTGTTCGAGCTGATGATTGGACTTTTGAATGACAGGCGATTGGGAAGTGGAATCGTGGCGCCCACTGAAGCTGTCTTAAGCTCTTAAGGACTGTGGATGACTGTCGAAGAGGCATATTCCTTCCATCCTTCAACTGGCAACCCCAGGCAATAGATTGATTAATCGAAACGCATCAAGCGCTTACACAGATTCCGACATCACTCATCTTCATTGCAGGCCGAACGTTGCCACGGCAAGCCAATAACTCGTGTCCATCCTGTGCGCCCTGCTTGTCCCGGCTAACTTTCAATAAATCCCCCCAAAGTCCGGGCATTATAACGCAGTGTTTACTCACATTTGGATACATGACAACGAGCCCTCCCCCAGCACACATCCTCCCCCAACACACACCCCCTCCCCCACCCTCCTGAAGCACACATAATTCATGGCTAGGAGAAGTCCTTCCGCTGCACACAGGAAAGACATCATTTCACGCTATGCCCGAACGACGACGTGTGCGAGTAATGAGTAATGCATTTCGCAATGACCATGGACAACAACGGCACCCACACCCACACCCGCACGCCAGCCAAGGACCGAGGCACCAATTCTGCGGAAAGCTGTTGGTAATATATCCAGCCATTGCACATCCGCTGCACGATCGACAAACTGAAGGGTCGGTCCGGTCCGGTCCGGTCGCTCCCTTGCACGCCGTTTTGTGCTGCCCCAGCGAGGCCATCCTTCGGCGGTGGGCAGCAGACAAATGCGTTTAAATGCTTAATTTCACTGGCAACGCACACGCATCTGCGTCATTCGATGCAACGCCCACGAAAGGGGGGTGTAATTACCCAATTTGCCGATGAGTGGGGTTGTCCCTCCCCCCAGGCACAGGGTCAGCAAAGCGAGCACACCAGCCATTAGGATCATCCTAAGTGCAGATAACTCATTCGTGCTGATAGGTGAACGAGGCCCGCTGGGTGGTTCTGTAATTCATTTTTCATCTCAACGCTGCAAGGACGTCTTATTGCATGGCAGCAGGGTCCTTCATCAATAACTGGGGCCACAGCCTGAGCACAATGAGTGGACGAGGGAGGATTTAATTTAGAATGCAATTTATAAAAATTACAAAACCAGAAGAATACAAGAGGATTGAAGGGAGGAGGACCTGATCCTCGCTGTCTGCAGACGTTTCGCCGAAGAAACGATTGTGCTGCTGCTGCTGCTGCTCCGGAGATGTGAACGTAATAGATATCCGAAGTAGCTACGATAATCTCACAGCAAATCTGTGGGTGGTGCTGGGCAGAGCATGTGAATAGGCAGTCGTTTGTGTGTTCGAATGCAATTCACTTATTGCATGAAGCCGGGGGCTTCTCCGATTGAAAATGAACGATGATGAGTCCTCCTCCCAAGCACACCCGTGCTCATTTGAAGAGCACTGTAGAACGAAAGCAAATTAAAAAGAAACGACTGCTGCTGCTCGAGTGTGTCCTAGGACTTGAGTAGAATTTATTTAACAAAATCCTCCCCCTTCCACCCGCCCCACCCCCTCACATCAAATCGGATTATGTCGACGATAAATTGATGTTTTTCCAGTTCAGTCCAGTCCGGGCCGGCTCTGTGGCAAGGAATTGTTTCTGCCATTCTTGACCTGTGCCTGTGCCTGAGCCTGAAATTAATTCATCTCTCGTTGCACGTTCAACAGCATGGGCTGGGGGTGCGACTGCGGCCCCCCCGTTTCGAGAATTTTGAATGCGAAATGAGTTTGATGCCACCGAATGCACTTAGAGTCCCCGGACAGCAGGTGTATTCACGTATAAATTGCAATCCACCGAAATGATATTCAAAAATAATTTCGTTTTGTAGATAATTCTGCTGCAAAGAGGCCGCATGCACTGGCACAGTTGAGCTGCACTCGTTGGCAGGTGGTGCCGGTGCGTTCGGTCGCATGGTAAATTTTATGCAAAGCTTTTGGAGACGATGTCCCGGCTGTGCGTTGCGCTGATATTCACGTTGCCAGGCGATATGGATTAATCGCTTTTGTGAGCAGAGCACGAGGATGTTTTATTTATTAACTGGACATGGGCTGGTCGATGATGTGCTTGTTAGGCGATACTATTCAGTGGGGTGGCATGTTGTGGGGACTAGTGCAGGCACACAGGATCAACTGATCTATGCAAAGACCAATTCGAAGGTCAATGGTGACAATCTACTAAACATCAGCGTTACCATAGTTTAAATTATGTATGAGTCCCAGGAGCTTAAAAAACGAGTCATATTGGAAATATGTGAGTCCCAACAATGGCTTTTGATAAAACAACGCCTCCTTATGTGAGAACTAAGAAATACAAAAGAAACCAGTAACTACACTGGAGCACTCAGACTCAAGACGGGTCCATTGTATTACCAGATGGCAACCTACAATGCCTTCGGAAGATCAGCTGGCGCATCTGTGACGAAGGGCCTACAGAATCAGCTCTAACCGCATTAGTGCCGAAGACCTGCGACCTGATCCAATCAAAGATGGGACAGTGACGGAGGGAGTGCTATGCCGTGTAGCCGTCCTCTCCCCAGGCATCGCAGAGGGTATCTTCGATTAAGCTTAGCACATTTAAGTGCTTAGCAAAGGTGTAGTGGCCCGTTATCACGCCGGTAACGCAGGACAAAAAGAATGCTGCGGAATTGGGAAAATGCTTGGTCTATCCACATCCTGGAGAGTCATGCGTTCTACGATAGTGCTCTCTAGAGATCCAACCATCACCCTTCCACCTGTTTTTCAAACATAGCTTATTGCGCATAGGCTTCCGCTTAGAAAACTGATACTTAATGAGGTGTACAGTCTAATGTTGTCGCCTTCCACGAAAGCAGCGGAGCCTTCATAGGTTTTTGAGCCATCTAGGATGATACGACTACATTCCTTTCCCAGCTCGAAGTCTGGCCGGAGCCATTCCAGGGGGCATACTAGTATGTGCTCAGGCAAAGCACATGCTAGTATTTAAAGCGTTCAGAAAATATTGGAGCGTAGTTCACACCTTGCAAATTTATGAAAATGGAAATGTGAAATAAAATTACGTTAATTTTGTTCTTAAACAAATGCCAAGCCAAGAAATCATAAGCCTCCGAGTCTGGCTAACAAATATGAGTCCATTTGACTCTATAGATTCCTGGTGGTAACACTGCTAAACATCCCTGTTGGTTCGCATTTTGTTGCCATTTCATGGTGCATCGTTCCATTCTTGCCGACCGTTTGGCCATTAGAAAGCAAACTATCTACCTTCCAGCTCAGTTGGAAACAAGGGACATGAAATCTGCCGAGAAGTCGGTCATAATTGTGTCTTCAGTGGGCATGGCTACGTCCTTGGGATCCGAACCATCAACCAGACGGCGACTGGCGGAAAGTAAAGACAACATCGACGAGAAATAAACATCGATGTTGTGCCGGCTTAACCATGAAATTATGCCGTCTAGCTGGTCCCGGAATGGACCTTTTGGTGGAGCAATCCGAGTCCTGAATTAATGTCGAGAGCCCCAGTGTCCGACCATACAGAAGTCATCGGCTGAAGGAAGGAGTCAGAGACAGCGCCGTGAGCTCTATAATTGAGCTCTGAGTGTTGGCCTCAACGCCGGATTTTAGCCAGAAATATCATCTTCTTGGATGGAGGCTTATTTTGGCTCAGTGGCTGAACAAGCAGCCGGAGTGGTCAATATCAGTGCGGGTTGAGGCCAGCGAAATTCACTATTGACCAAATATTCACATTACGGCAGATCTTGGAAAAGACCCAGGAGTTTCAAGTCGATACCCACCACCTATTCATCGACTCTAAGGCCGCGTATGACAGAGACGAGCATCCCTGCAAAACTCGTCCGTCTTTGCAGAATGACGATGGAGAACGCCCTTTGCTCCTTCATGGCCGGTAAAGATTGTACCGAGACCTTTGATGTCAGAAAAGGATTTCGACAAGGCGACGCACTGTCATGCGACTGTCACCACCGGATGCACCATCTTCCACAAATCTGTGCAACTGCTCGCATATGCTGATGACGTTCATATCATCGGAAGAACGGGCTCTCAGTGAGGTGCTTGTGAGCATCGAGAAGGAAGCGACCAAGATGGGGCTTGCGGTATTGAGGGTAAGACAAAGTGCATGCGGTTCACCAACACCGACGTCTTGGACAAAACGTCACTGCAGACCGCTATAACTTTGAAGTAGTGAAAGACTTTGTCTACCTAGGCTCCGAAGTTAATACAAACAATGACACCACCGCGGAGAAAAAACGGAGGATCACGATGGCCAATCGCTGCATTTTCGCACTCGGAAGGCCACTAAGGAATAAAGACATCTCTCGGAGAACCAAGATATCTCTATATAAGTCCTTGATAGTCCCAGTCCAGTGCAGAGACATGGACACTAATTTAAGCGGACGAGGCTATTCTTGATCGCTTCGAGGGTAAAGTCCTTCGAATTATTTTCAGTCCAGTATGTACGTAAGGCGTTTGGAGGTGGAGACTGAACGACGAGCTGTACAGCGACATCGACTTGGTCAAACGAGTTCGAATCTCCCGTTTCAAATGGCTAAGTCGCGTCGAGCGAATGAACACAAATGCTCCGTCCTGAAGAGTCTCCGACTCCGAGCTAGTATGACAACGCAATAGAGGACAACCGCGAAGCCGATGGCGCAGTCAAGTGGAGACGGACCTCACCCAACTTGGCGTGCGAACTTGAAGGCAGCTGGCTAAGGATCGTGCGAGCTGGAGAGGCGTGTTTGCTGAGGCCCAGTTTCACCCCGGATTGTAGCGCCATAAAAAGCCGGTCCCAGAATGGATCTTTTGCTGGAACAATCCGAGTCGTGAATTCAAGTCGAGTGTCCCAGCGTCCGACCGTATAGAAGTCATGCAGATGTCAGTGACAGCTGGAGGATGGAATTATACGGGCCCGCCGGTCGGTGGATGACACAGCGCTTTTAGTTTGAACTCTGCATGTTGGAACCCCGGTCAGAGATCCGGATTTTAGCCAAAAATATCATCTTCTTGGACAGGGGCTATTTTTTTGTTCAGCGGCTGAACAAGCAGGGGCATGAGCTTATGATCGCAGTGCAGTGCGATCCCTGCTTGTGCATAACTCAAGTTGACATACAGCTTCCACGTGGCGCCCCTGGGATGCCTGTATGCAGCAACCCCTTTCAGGCCGAGGGTAAAATAATGGGCCAGTTGTAGGCAAAAAAACCGTGGTTATGAACCGACGACATGCCTCGGATATGGACGACTTCCCAGTTGACGATCCCACCAAACGATTAAAGGACAATGATTTTCGGTTCTGCATGTGTAACGTGAGGTCCCTGCACAGACCACGTGCAACCGATGACCTTGCGGAGGCCCTGGACTGAGCAGACATAAGTGCCATCAAGGAAATGCGATGGGTTGGGCCATGCAAAATAAAGAAGAGAAACTGCGACATCTACTGCGGTGATTGCTACAGGGACGGAAGGCTACACTCATTTGGAAGCGAATTCGTTGTTCGAGGCAGACTTAGGCAAAAAGTCTTAAGCTTTAATTACATTAGCGAGCGCCTTATAACAATCTACATCAAGCCAAAATTTGGGTACAACATCCTGATTTGCGCACACGCCCCGACGGAGAAGAAGAGTGACGATAGCAAGAATGACGTCTATGATCTTCAGAAAGACCACGCGCTCAATATCCCAACTACTACTCCAAGATTGTTCTAGGAGATTTCAACGCACAGTTGGGCAAGGAAGACGTCTTTGCAAGAATCGTCGGAAAACACAGCATGAGCGACAATACATTCGGAAATGGACTCAGGTTGGTGGATTTCGCTTCGGGTCGTAACCTCTCTGCGATGAGCACGCGGTTCCCACACCTCAACATCCATGAGGGGACCTAGCGATCCCGTGATCAATCAACCGTTAATCAGATTGATCACATTGCGATGGACGTCAGACATTCCTCCAAAATTCTCGGTGTCCTCACGTTCCGAGGAGCTAACATCGACTCGGACCATTTCTCGTTGTTGCCAAGGTAAGGTTGAGGATATCGAGGGAAGTACGGAGTCGAGACAGGACACTTCGCTACAAGCGCAAATGACGCTAGGAACTTTGCCTACACTCACGGTAGATCAGAAGTGGAAACGTTGTCAAGAAGCCATCAAAGAAGCTGACACTGATGTGCTGCGTTTTACGACACTACCAAGAACAAACCCATGGTTTGAGGACGAGTGCAGATAGGCACATGCAGCCAAACAGGAAGCCTACAAGGCAACGCTACATCGAACAACGAGGGCTATTCATTAGCTCTATAAACAGAAGAGAAGGTAAGAGAACCGGCTTTTCAGAAGGGAAAAGAAGTCATTTTAGTCGTTTTGAGATTAAAGTGCTACGTGCGATCATTGGTTTTCTGAGGAAATTCAACCACGAACTCTATGGGTTGTAAAGCGGCATGAACTGGGTGCGAACGTCGTCGGATCTAACGCTTACGATGGCGAGGTTATGTAGAGTCTTCGACTTCCAACCAAAGGGACAACGCAATAGAGGATGACCACGAAGTAGATGTGATGCCGCACAAAAGTGGAGAAGGACATCAACCAACTTGGTATGCGGAATTGGAAGCCGCTGGCTAAAGATCGTGCCAGCTGGAGAGACTGAGTCATAGGTTCAGCACCGATTGTAGCGCCTTTAGTAGAAGAATTTTAATGTACAGAGACCCATTCTTCTTCCTTAGGGTGGCACTAAGCTTGCCACAACTAATTGCCTAAGCTCAGGTTCAGACACTCCATGGGTCACTGGTAATTATGTGAAGCAATTGGGTGTTTCTGTGAGGGTGACATTAGGTCTTCCTAAAGTAGCTACAGAGTCACGCTCTACAATGAGCCATCTAAGGTTGGAGAACATGTTGCACAGCAGGATGACGCAATAGCACGCAGAAGGCCATGCTCCCCTTGACTTGCCTGTTGTGCATGTGTTTCCTCTTCTTTTTGAGTTGATGATACCGCCTTCTGAAAGACTGCAAATCACAACCAACTGATGAGAACACCGATGTACCAGTGCCCTCCAAAGACCCTGCTGAACTGAGCAACAATTTGCATTTAACACCACATCTTCTTTGTCGCGCCAATCCATCTGAAGAGCGAACGAAGAAGCCCTTGGTGTTGTCGAGGGAAAAGTCTTGCGTTCAATCATTGGTCCTGTTTGCGTTGAAGGTTTCTGGAGAAATAGATTCAACCATGAACTGTACGGGCTGTACAGCGACATGAGTCTAGGCAGGCATCTACGAATTCAACGCAGAGCGCATGGACAAGACTGCTCCAGCCCAGTCTTCGACCACGAACCAGTGGGACAACGCAATAGAGGATGACCAGGAACCCGATGGCGCACTCAAGTGGAGAAGGACCTCAACCAACTTAGCGTGCGAAATTGGAGGCACCTGGATAAGGATCGTGCGAGCTGGCGAAGCTTGTTGGCTGAGGCTTAGGTTCACCCCGGACTCGTGTGCCAATCAAATAAGAACAAACAGAAGAAGAAAAAACAAGGAGTCGTCATCATGGCAAGAGGCACATAAATATCTTCCCGCAAATTCGTCGTCCCCCCCGACGATACATTGTTCAACTTACTTGGCATAAACTAAAGATAACTATTGACTCCATTGCCGGTAGTTCAAGAACTAACATTAAAACACGCCAGAGCGCGTCATTAAAACAAGAAAACACTCGCCCGCTCCGGGGAGCACAAAGGGCAGACATAAAAATCCTAAAAAGCTCAATGACTCCGGTTTAATGCACGTTGATATGCTCATTTATGTCATCCATTCATTCGTCGTCCCCTTGACGCTAGCGTCAATGGCTCACACCACGGGTACACGCCGCCACGGATTATCACTTTTCGCAGTGCATACAGGATATACTTATGTCAACACATTCATTGCCAGCAATTAGCGATATCTTCCTCGTAAAACGCATCCATTCAAGTTGGCACTCGCAATGAAAGAGCAATTATAACTTTCAGAGGACTAGTAGCGATGTTACTTCAATTTCAGTGAATTTGTAGCGCATTTCAGCGCAATCCTGTCTCCCCTCTGTGGGGATTACGGGCGAGCTGCTTGTGGTGTATTTAAATTCCATGGAGAAGTTGCTGATTGCTAATATGCCTAATTGGCTGGGATTATCATAAAAATTATATTCATCCCTCTGGTGGCGGGGGGGCGGAATGACGTTAAGTGGGGGAGCGGTGGTCGAGAATGTAGTTCTGGTGACCCCCGGCGACCAATTGTGAAGGGAACAATGAAAGTATGAGCGTCATAGTGGTTTGCGGAAAAAAAGGGTCTGATATCCCTTCTCTTTTTGAGAGAACAGTGGGATGGGCAAGGGAGGATGTACTAAAATTAATTAAAAACAAATTTATGGGAGACGAGCTCAAAATAAATAAGAGGCGCGTTTTTCTGTACGCGGAGAAGATACTGCGGCTGGCAAAAGTCAACACGGAAGGCACTAACTTCTACAAGTCAGTCCAGCTGTTGGGATACGCTGATGACATCGACATTGTCGCGCGGTCTCAACGCGCCGTAGAGGAAGCTTTCACGGCAATTGAGTAACAGGCGAAACGAGCTGGTCTTAAGGTCAACGAGGACAAAACAAAATATATGCTGTCGAGCAAGAAACGATCCGCCGCACACCACCTAGGCCAAAACGTCACAATCGACAGCTACAATTTCGAGGTAGTAAAGGAGTTTGTCTACCTCGGGGCAAATGTAAACTCCACGAATGGCATCGTAATGGAGATCCGACGTAGAATCGCTTTTGGCAACCGATGCTACTTCGGTTTGTCAAAACAACTGGGCTCGAAACTCCTGAATCGAAGGACCTTATTCTGCCTTATCCTGCCGAAAGCTGGACATTAAGTAAGGTTGCAGAGCTGATTCTTGGTGCCTTCGAAAGAAAAATTCTACGTCGGATATACGGTCCCATCTGCGAGGAAGGCGAATGGAGGAGAAGACACAACCGCGAACTCTACGAGCTGTACAAGGATGTGGATGTAGTCCGGAAGGCAAAAATCCGTCGACTACACTGGCTCGGCCACATCGAGCGAATGGACAACAACGCTCCAGCAAAGAGGGTCTTCGAATCCGAGCCTCCTGGTTCGAGAAGGAGAGGAAGACCGAACCTCCGGTACAAAGACCAAGTCATCGCGGATGCAAGACAGCTTGGCCTTGATGACTGGAAGCAGCGTGCCCAGGACCGTCAACGATGGAAGGCAGCAATTGCTCAGGCTCAGACCCTTCATGGTTCGTCTGCCTGATAAGTAAGTAAGTAAGTTTTCTGTACGCGAATACGAGTTAATTCAAGAACTAAAATGCTAATTACAAGTGCGCCATAGAGGGGCAGCTGATAGACGTTAAGTCCTAAGCGACGAAACATATAATCGAACATAGTTTACATCAATTTAACATTTGAAACCAAAAGAAATTGTTCACAAAACCGATGTGTGGAGCTGTCGTTTTGTGTGATAGAGTTGAGTTAGCGGCTGCACGTGTACAAAAAATCGCGCGTATTAAGTTGTGTAGACTTTTGCGCATCAGCGTGCTGCAGCGATACTGTTCACAAGACCGTAAGGACTCTGCGGCTTAGCTGCAGCCTCCCAGGAACTCAACTTGGATAACTTGACGGCCAACTAGGCTCCGGCTCGAAGCTTCGACTGAGAAACTGTGGGACAATGCAACAGATTAAGCTCACATCTGAATTGGCCAACAAAACTGAAATTGGACCTCGACGTGGATCTCGAGATAGCTGATCCGCGACGCTTCTTGAGCCCTCTAGGCATTAATAAAGGCCTCTAACATCTTATCGACTCCAACTACGAAACAAAGATAATCTGGAACAAAAGATGGCCCTTTTGTCATCCCCTCAGTGAAACCTGGACGACAGAATCCCAAGCATCATCAGAGAAGACTCTACATCACCCACAATGTTGCATTGATAGCACTTGTCACCACCCTTGCAAATCAGACTGTAGCCGATCCATCCAATTGTCGCATTCAAACTTGCACTCTCACACTCCACCATCCACATGCAAGGGCTGATATATGCGTATAGCCTTATGAATGATTCACACTTATTAGCCCCGCACATCAGTGAATTTCATCTGAACCACCCCAAGCCGTGCGGGCGAACAATTGTGATATTGGCCATTGAATTAGTGAACCATGGAAGGAATTTCGCCGCACAATACGCGGTTGCAGCCGGGCAAAAACTGCAAATTTGCGATAATCAATCGCGCACGCTGAAGAGGAAGGCCGATGTGATGGATACCAAAGGGTTTTTGACGGCTAATTACATACATTCGTTGGACTTGCATACGTCTGATGGATGATTTGATTGAAAACGCTGTGCAAGTGGGGCACAGTTGCATGAGTGGCTCTGTGCAGTGGATGGACTGGATGTGGAGTGTCCAGCGAATTGACACGTGGAGATAGAGAGATATTCGCACTTAGCTGTGATTGATTAACGCGGGAATTGAGACGCGAAAGTGAGTGGGGAGCATTCTTGTGGTTCGTAGGTACAAGGACACTGAAGGAGCATCGTGACGAGGGCCATGACATGATGCCTCTGGTCAGGAGGATCGATTTTCTACTCAGAGACTGTACCCAATTCAATGCAATGTTCACGTGAGGACGTAGTCCTTGCAATCATTTCCATCGCATTTAAATGAACGCAGTTTCACTAAGTGTTCGTCGAATGCGGTGGCAGACTTCTGACTTAGGACGAGATCAAGCATTTCTGTATTTTCAGTTTGAACAGCAGTGACTTCTCAGTCTTAGCGTTGATTTCTATCGTGTGCTTGGAATGTGTTGATGTGGTTAAGCGTCAAATTCTAGAGCATAAGCCCTGCCGCAAGAAAGTGCCCCCGTTGCCACCGGAGCCATTTAAATCACAAACACCGCAGCGATTCACGTGCCACGCAACGACTCGAACAGAAGGCAGGTCCAAGCTTCCTGACTGACGGTTGCTCACATAAATAAATCGATGATTCAAAACATTGCCCTTCTAATAGAATGACTGTGAAAGAACAGCCTTGTCCCTTGTACAGAAAGGCAATTCGGGGAGGCTTTCATCTGATCTGTTGTCACACTAATGGAAAGGTCGCTTCTGTTACAGTAAGGCCAAAAATATCACATTTTGGCTTCTTTCGAAGTCAAATTCCTGTTTGCTTGAACATTTGATCGGTAAAAGAGTGCCTAAGGAATAGCGAAACAATCAATCCTAACCGAGGGCAGTGAAACATCACACAGAAATGTGCCCTTCCTTCGAGCAGTTAAGCCGATGAACCTGAAAACCGTCCGAGAAATGATAAATAATCTAGCCCTACGCCCTTCAGCCACCCATCAGTACGCTGGTCAGCACAAGAGGATACCCAGAAGCGCCCTAAATCGCCAACCAACCTCTGCTCACAACGTAGATGTAGAAACGAGGGCACGAGGTTGGCTGCGACCTGAAAGAGAGAGTTAAATTTAGTGTGGTATCATAAGCCCAAGCCCAAACGGACCCCCATACCATACCGCTTCCCGGTGACACCTGGAGACCACTTGGAGTGAAGGCAACGACATCCCGGAGACAACTTGAAGCGATAATCAAAAGGGCTACTCACTATGGTGAACACTGAAGAGGCGGTTGCTCCAACGCCGGCTGACTAGACGTCTGCCAGATTGAAGACCTACCTGCTTCGTTGGTCCAGCGGTGGGTGTCCTGATGCACAAAACCACACTCACGCTCTCGATGAAAGCACTTCACACGCGGTATTCTCGCGAGGGGCTGACAGAACGAGGGACACCTGAGAGGACTGCTAACGCGATACCGAACCGACACTCAAGACTGAGCATCATTAGGATGACTATCGTGACGAGCGTATTTTCGGAGGGAGGCTTGACACAGCTCACGTGCTTTCGAGGCATTGAGATACTTTCTAGCGATAGGGAGGCACAAAATGGGAATTCACACACGAAGAGCCGATTGAGACACACGCACTTTCGGACTCGAAATAGGGCTTCACACGTCACAGACGTTAATACACTCGCGATGGGCAGAAGGACAACGAGATGGAGGTGCAAAGGGACACACAGACTCGATGCAGATTCAAGACGACCGGAAACTCACCCGATATCCGACACTCTCGACGAAGCAGATGAACAAACACGAGGGACTTCATAGCAGAAACGAACTCGACCGGCTTTCGATGCTCCGACAAAGCACAAGCGGCAAGGGCACTTCATACGCGTGACCCATGCACTTGCTTTGAACAGATTTGGAATGAAAAAGAATGCCGTGGACTTCAAAAAGCAACAAAATGACACCGAATCGGCTCTGCACAACGAATTGGAATAGGGGCCTTGCACTTCACACGCGTACTCTCCGTCGATGGCTCAGAGACGAACAAATATTACAAGGGAAACCGATCGCGAGGGACTTGAAAGGAATTCAGGCGACATACCGAACCGACACTCACGACAAAGCATCATTAGGGAGACTATCGTGACGTGCGTGTTGTCGGACTGGGGCGTCACACATCTCACTGCAGGCGCGTGCTTCCGCATTGATGCACTCGCGAGAAGCGGACAGAACATGGAAAACTAAGCGCGAGGGGCTTTTCCAGAGAAACTTCGGGGCTTCGGACATCACACGCGCACCGATGCATTGACACACTCACAATGGGCAGACACCACAAGGAACGGAGGACATCGGAGGCATTCCCGACACGGACCCGAGCATTCATACCAGACACGACACGGAAGCGGCACTCCTGGCAAGGCTCGAAGGTGTGGACCTTAGTTATTAAGAAAGATTGGCAGGGACAGCAAGGGACATTCAAGGAAACGCTCAATAATGAACTCTAATCCAAGCAATAAGGAAATCACTCGCGAGAGACCTTCGCACTGAAGACAGAGAAAACCCCATGCACAGCCAGCTCTACCAAAAGGAATTCAAACCGTGATGAATCTACCTTCGAAAGGGCCACTTTACACAAAATTGACACCAACCCGAAATAACGAGTAAAACACTCGCGCACAACACTAAACCACTTGCGCAGCTTCATATCCGCCCGGAACACGAACAACAGAAGAAACGGATGACAGCCCGTATCCGCAACACCTGACATCACTTCCAACTCATCCGCGCATCCGAAACCTCGACGAAAACCGCACTTTGACGTCTCTCCCTCTCTCACTTGCACAGCAAAACCAACTCACTGACATTTCTTCTTTGACCATCATTGCAACGGCGGCCATTTTGCCATTTTGATTCACCGCATGATTCACCTCATGATTCACAAACTTAATCTCGCGAAAAAAACACAAAAATCGATCGAATTTCACTTGAATTTCATGGAATCGGTTGAAATTAACACTTGAACTTCACTTTTCACATATTTTCGGGGAATAATTTCAGCTTTTTAGCGCTTTTTTCGATTTTTAAACTGCTTGCGGTGACCGGACACTTGTTAACCCTCTAACTGACGCGGGAGACTGAAGAGAGTTGGGGATTTAATAAGGTAACACTGTTCGGCTGACAGCTGCATCTATATGTTGAGAGAGGCTGAGTGGCAGAGAGACAGCTGCAGCGAGTTCAAGAAGAGTAGCGAGCGCATGGAATTGCAATTTGTAACCGCCATTTGAAGTTTGAATTTTTGAATTCGTTTGCGGGAGGAGAAAATTGTGCGGAGGTGAGATGCGTGGATTTTCAAGAAAACAGGTAAGTTTAACATGGGTTTTGAGAGACAAATCAATGTCTGGACTAAATAGGCTTTTAAAAACTGAAAGGAAACCAGGAAAGTTTACCCGAGAGAATGAGAATGCACATCATACCGCGGTTCGAAGACAAACTACGGCCATTCATTATAGGAAACTAATTGAATGGGATTCAGTCAGCAGCCAAGATTTAGCTGTCTTCTTCTTTGTTTGGCACTACAGTCTGTTGTGGCCCTGTGCTTAAACCAACAATCCTCTCCTTACTGCAGCGGCCTCCAGTTACGGACACAAAGTTCGTTCAGGTCTTTCTCCACTTGTGTGCGCCACCAAGTTGGAGGACGTCCTCTGTTACGTTTATCCAATGGCGCGAAATCGAAGTCGTCTGTCCTTGAGTGAGCCGAATTAGGGAAGGACCAGGTTTACTGTCCACATCGTTGAAGTTAGTCTGGCTGCCCTTCTTCAGTCACTCATAGGCCATGTGGTACAACGCGGGTACGTGGAATCAATTGATGCTTCTAGCGGAGCCGAGTGAGTGACCTACACTGAAGAGTCAAACCTAGGTTCGCCGAAGTTGCAGCAAAAGTAGGTGAGAGTACTCTTGCCAATCGCTGTTTCTTTGGGCTCAAGAGGCAAGAGGGTAACAGAGCCATCTCTAGAAACACCACATTGAGCTTGTATAAAACCCTGATCATGCCAGTCCTGCTCTATGGCGCAGAGGCATGGACGCTATTGAAAGCGGATGAAGAAGCTCTTGGTTGTTTTGAGAGAAAAGTTCTGCGTGCGATCTTTGGTCCTGTTTGTGTTGATGGCGTTTGGAGGAGAAGGTTCAACCACGAACTGTACGGGCTGTACAGCGGCATGCACCTAGTTAAGCGTCTTCGGATCCAACGCTTAAGATGGCTAGGTCATGTAGAGCGGATGGACACCACAGCTCCGGCCCGAATAGTCTTCGATACCGAGCCATTGGGACAGCACAACAGATGGCGCACACAAGTGGAAAAGGACGAACTTGGTGTGCGCAACTGGAGGCAGCTGGCGAAAGATCGTGCTGGCTGGAGAGGCATGTTGTTTGAGGCCCAGGTCCACCCCGGACTGTAGCGCCAATCAAAGAAGAAGTATCACCGATTAGCCAGAAAACTAAATGCTTAAGTCGTTGTAGATTGGCTGCTTAGTCTGAGCCAAATTTCCTTTGATTGATGGAAGGTGGTGCCTTTTAACCGCTTGTGGATGATTGTTGGTAATTGTGTTAATCCTAGGAGGACGGTAGGCTGCACCGAGTGACGTTGAGGGTTCTTCGCCTTGAATGTCGCTTCCACATTACAGTCTGCTTGATAAGATCGTACACGATACAAAATTAAAAAATCAATTGTGCTGGTTTATTTTGTTTATTTACTTGAATGCTTTTCAATTAATATGTTGTCCACTCTCCTCTATTATCAATAATTGCTGGGAGTCTTCGAGGCATGCTTTCTTTTAATCTTTTAGCATAATCTTAAGGCAACGATCTCCATAGTCATCCCCATTTCCATCACCATCCATTTTCGTGATTTCGTTGCTAATCCGTCGACATCTTCTTTCCTTGGAGCTTTAGGTTCATGAATGCCTAACATTTTCAATGGGACATCCATCCGGCCACTGTGATGGCCAATCTAAAACATCGACGTCATTTTCTTGCTTCTATGAACTGCACAAGCGACTGCGATGTTTCGTGTCATTATCTTCTCTTGCAGTAACCAATTCTCATTCCTTCTTTTAAGCCACCTTTGGGCAGATGCCGATAAAGACTTCTTTCAAATCCTGACCATGTCGGGTGCGTTTAAGTTACTTGTAAACGTGAACAAATTGCCAAATCCTTGTTTTGAGAAGCATCCGCTGGTTTAATTTATTGGATTGTGTGCACCAGGTATGAGGGATAGAAGGCTATGCCCAAAAAGAAGGTCGTACCGCAGCAAGCGAGATCATAGGTTTTGCAGTTACCTGCTATGTCACTGTGTTTCAGCATCCACATGTGGTGTATACTGAAATGATCAGTCATCCGGTTAAGTGGTCGCTCTTCCAAGTAAAGTGTTCAGCTCTTGATTGAAATTAAATGTCGCGTTCTTGGTAATTCCTTGTAGCAATATATGCTTCTTAAACGTTGACACCTGTTAATTTGCAGAAGAATTGCAGTCGGACACTTAAAATAGTTTACTTAAGACTTGGCATGGGGCTTGTTGCTGTGCACTGTGGGTTAGCTGTGTCAGAGAATGGAGGAAGACTCCTCAGCTTTAACCGGCTAGACTCCTGATGGACATCTCTATACATCGGCCTTTACTAGGGTTGAGCTTTGCATTCTCGGGAAAGATGAGGGGCGCTTACCTCCATTGAGGATAGTAGAAAATAGAAGAAGGTAGGTCATTTTGGGAAGTTTCGTTTATTGATGTTCAAGTCTGAATTTTGTGTGCCAGCACCTATCTCGATTTAGCTGTGCGGGACTGGGGGAGCTGGTGGTCTACTAGGACAACCAGATGGACCTAGTTGTGTGATGACATCAAAACATTACCGGGCAAGAGAGATGACTCACTTCCAGTGAAGTTATCACATTCGCCAAGAGACACCCAAACACAGACAGTGCAAAGTGCCGGCCAAGAAGATGACCAGACTTAAGGGCGTCAGCGGCGATGGGAAGACTCAGTCTTTGACTTGGGCTTGAAATGCTTCAAGATCGATTGCAAAGGCACGCTCAATTGGCACCATAGTTGAGTACTCGAAAGGTAGTCGCGTATAAGTGTAAGCACCTTCGCGTAAAGGGCATTTTACATTCCGTCTTTCATATCCTTCAGCCGACTTGATAAAAACTGCCTTCCAGACTCTCTGTTGACTTAATAAGATGCGCGAGCACAACTCGAAAGGGAATGAGTGGGTTCGAAAGAAACAGCAGGCTGGCTGTGTGGACTCACAGAGGAAGGTAGACCGTCAACCTCAGCGGGTAACAGGAGCAAGAAGGCACTTCAGAGACCCCGATGTTTGAATGGACCATCACCCTCCTCCAAGAGGAGCAGCAAAGTCGTATCAGCCGCAGAAATATTAGCGGCGAGTCAGAGGTGGGTCTGGGTAATTACACAACTGAAACTACGAACTGGAGACATTCTAGACAAACTACACTCATGCCCGGCACTCGAGAGTCGCTGGCGTGTGTTTTATGAGAGCTGCAGGTGACGAGAATTACGTCGAAGCACGTTTGCACTACTAAAATGCGACAACTGAAAAATATTGACGAACACAATGAACATCAGACTTCTTTCCTGGTGAAAGGCTATCTGGACACGATGGTTCACACATCACCAAGGACAGGAGCTGGATCCTGGAGATGATTGATACTGATTGTGGGCAATGACGAGGACGTCTATTTCCCTATTGATTGTAGCGGTTTGTTAAAGCGCGTAATTTGTGGTGTTGGTGCTAACCCGGAGGTAGCGAACAACGTCGAAATTGCACGGTCGCGCCAAAGTCTTTTCGAACACAGACAACAACGAACACCGTTCTTGAGAGACCGAGAAACTCAGGTAGACAGACATATCTATCACAGACAATCTCTTGAGCCCATCAAAGGCAGACAGTACGAACTCCAATATTGTCTTAAGAGTTAAGACCGCCAAGCGTACCATACCAGGAAGGGAAAATTCAACGAATCCGACTGCGCCGTCACACAATTTGAAGAAAACAGTGCCAGAAGTTGAATTTTCCTGGAAACGTCCTGTTGTCTCACAATTTCCCTGAGGAAGTTGGCATTAAACAAAAGCATTCCGTCCAAGTAACAGATCGAAGCAATTAGAGGGCTTCCTCACACACGCACAGCTTGTTGTTGTCGAAAATCAAAAGAGGAAATGTACATACTTCCGGCTTTTGTTTTTGACAAATTCGTAATCGCAACACAAGCGAGGACACCTCCTCCCACCTCCTCCCACCTCCTCCCACACCTCATTTTCACTTCTGCCTGCTCCCCTCTCCCTGCCCTCGCCGTTGTCCTTGAACAGGAGTCAGATAAAATGACACAACAAAAAAAGAAAAGAAAACAAACAATTTATTTTAATGAGCATTAATCTCCTTCCCGCCCAACGACGAAATGTATCACTATACGTTTAACATTTTGCACGAAACAAGAACGAAACACTTACATTCATACGTAGCACGGATTTTGGTAGCAACGTACACGCGCGTATGTCGGGCTTTTGGTGACACCAACAAGAATAATGTTTATCGGTAGCGCCGTTGCGTTGCCGGCAAAGCCCTGTAACAGGCAGCCCCCCTCGGCAGAGAATAAGAAGGACTGTAAATTAAGATTCAGATTGCGGCGGTACTTATATAAAATATTTATGCCACCGCCCCGCCAAGGAAGCGTATCGACTTTTTTAAACATAAAAACGTGTACTCGTTCATAATTCAGCAGCAGAGAGCATGGTGTGTTTACGACATTTCGGACGCTGACATTGTTGGCGTTGGCTCTTGGCTCTTGGGCGTGGACAAGGAGTCTTAAAGGATTTTCAATTAGAGCCCAGTCATTGACAAGGCCCGCCACACACCGGAGTGCTCTCAACGGCGACGCCGCTGCGAGAAAACAGGACGTGAACAAATAAACAAAACCCTTAAAATTATTTATGCTTTCATTAATCATTTATTATTGATGTACTTTTGTTTTTGTTTGTTACGGACGGACGTTTTACCTCAGAGGAGATGGTGTGCTTGCTGGCTTGTCGCACGAATGAGACGAAGGTCCTGTCGGGGAGACCAGGTTATGGTTGGATGCGTTTGTTTTGGTTTCATTTGGCGACGTCTGATTTTTGGCTCGGTGTGGATCGTCCTTGTGGGAATGGACTCAGCTGATCGAGGATATTTGCAACTACATGTCTGATCAAGTGCCTTGGTCAGCTAGAAAGCAACTGAATAGTAAATTATGTTGCAAGTGGAGGATAGCTTCTTCCAGCTGCTTTAAGAGACTCGGTGTGGCTTCAGTCATCGGATCTGTGACCAGCGGGATGTTGTTCCCGGCTTGTTCCCATGTCCAATTTCCATTACATCCACAATTAACAGGTCCAAGCCTCTCATATAGCTGACAATGATCAGAGAGTGTACTTCACTAGAAGAGACTAGTGACGGAATGTACTTGACTTCAGGACGTTCGACGTGCGGACGTCTACTCGTGCGACACGACATTAGTCCACAGTGGCTTCTGAAAAAGGTTCTAGGGACGTCCGCTAATGAGGGGACACTACCATGACACTAGTGGTTTCTGCGGATAATAGTATCCTGCTCACATCCGAGACTATAGTGGGATCCACATTATTGCATCAATTCGGGCACAAGGCAGTTCTCCAACTGACCCAGTTCTAGGGTCGATACTGGTAGAGTAGACTGACAGTAATTTAATCGACTCAGTCGACCACCTGTCAGCTGAGCGAACTTGCGTGGTAGTCGAGCAAATTCAAAGGCATCCTTGATCGAGGCTAGCCCAACACACAAAAGCGACATGAATCGATGACCATTACACCACCAGGAGATGCATAAGAGTGCACGACGGCAGTATGAGAATCTGGTAGTCAACTAAGTCAACTACACAAAAAATTGGGTTATCCCGAAGCAAGGAACTGTGCAAACGTAATAAGAAGAGATGAACAGCCCAGGAGTCACGTGAAAACTAAAACACAACTCGATTTCGTTCAATGCCCATTACTGATTCCTCCGAAGCGACCACGCGGGTGACAACCGTAAGTCTGTCCTCTAACCTGTCTGTGAAGAGGGTTTTTATACCCGCGTGAACTTTACAACTCGGCCATCCTACTATCGATCTCGCCCTTCTTCGCTGTTCTCTTTGTCATTCGTTCAAGAGCTCGCTCCAGCGCTTCATCCCGTCGAATGCTATGACCATGAAAAGCCCCCGATGCCTCGGTCCTAGCTTCCGCATCTCGCCATTGGCAGCTGGCTCGTTTTTGACAAGCACTAGGTCCGCTTGCTGATACGACGTTGGGCGTTGAATCTTACCTGGGCCATTTTGGAATGTCTCACGGCCACGTCTCATCGGTGGAGTGGTAGCCCATGGAGTTGTGGGAATGTGCGTCGACCCCAACCTCGATTCCTGCTCTGTTCGACAAAAATATTGTTCACGGCTCCAACTCTTTCGAGTCACTGACAATGCTCAAAGAGTATTTCCTGTCTAGAAAAAGCTTTTCAAACTAGGCCCTTCGGAGTCGGCGTCAAACTGTAGGTCCCTTCCACTCGTGAGAGAACAATAGCACGCACAACACGAGTGGTTGCTGAGAAGCTAGGCCCTGGCCCTCTTCTGGCTGTAGCGCCACCCATATTATTATATTATGTCTGTTTGAATAAAAAGGATTCAAGGGTAGCTCGGTGTTGTGGTAGATTGGCGTTTGAGGCCATTCTCGATCGAAATACTCATGAGAACGATCGCTAATAGTGAGGGTCGAGGCCCGTCGTATAATATTCCAGAGAATTGCCAAGAAATTGTACTCTTCTCGGCTATCTACCCACCATCGAGGTCTGTCGCTAGAGTTAAGCATTTGCTGAAGCTCGACACACTTGCTCAAGCGACTATGCTCAACTGGCAATATGCTTAGAAATAAAACAACTCTGGCTTATGCTTGACATCACAAGATCGCTTACCATGATCAATATGAGCAGGTGCAATCTCAGAACCCTCATTGGCGTCATGACGGTTCTCTGCACCATTGGAGCATACGCCTTAAGTCTAGACCTTCTTTACGACTACTTCTGAAGGAGCTGCAGGGACTAGCATAAGGAAAAAAGCAATGTACACTTGATAGGCAACTGCGGTGCTTTCGTAGATAGGCTTCTGAAAGCCTACCACTTCAGTAATTTGGCCCAACTAAGCAATGAAGGAGTCTGTCATCGTCTTCGCTTAGTCAAAAGCTGAAGCTGATCCACTTGGGACCACAATCGGCCGGAGCTGGGGTAAATGTGGCTGCTGTCTTTCCGTACAATCAGCCACTTCAACAGTCAGCCAGTTCAACATAGTCAATGACTCGAAAGAGGTGCGGCGGTGAAAATTATTTTTGTCGAATGTAGAGTCTAGGTAGAGTAGACTTAAGGGCGTAGGAGTCGACCCACATTCCCAGAACACCATAGGCCACCACAACAAATCAACGCATGTTTGTTTGTTTGTCCTTTATAGACTCTTACATGGTAAGAGACGGTAGAGCACTGATGTCCTCGGCAACCTTGTTCAGAATTCTCTGGAAAAGGTTTTGGAATCAAACATTTTTTTTTAAATGGGCGCGTCGGGGACAACTTTATTGAAAGCCTTTTTTTTGCAACGTCTTCCACAGCATAAAGCACAAATTTAGAAAGAAACCCAAATGGCGCCCGACCCAAAGCGACCTGGAACATAAACAGACAACGTGTATAGAGGCTTCAAGATGAAGAAAGCTAGGATTCTCAAATACCATTGGTGCACCTTGAAGAATGAACAACAAATCTCTCGAAAGTCACTGAAATTCCAAGAACTGCTCTCCTTCATGGAGACACGCTGTGACACAAAAACACCAACCCCATCCTCGCCTCGACGTTGATGACGACGCTTCGACACAAATTTGAATCAAAAAACAGAAAACAAAACGCACAAAGTACCCGCTCGTGCCGTTTGAAGACAATTATCCCCTCAATTACAGCCCCGTACATCCTGCGAATGTCCCTCCATTCGCCAGAAATATAACAATTTCCACAATGTCCTCGCAGCCATACAATTAAGTTTGGTTGCGCAACCATTCCATCAATTCCGACTGAATATTCAGCGAATACTAGGCGAATGGCAAGCGAATACCATTGCCAAATGTAATTGCCTTCGATCGGCCTCTAATAAACCGCAATATTTGCTTAGCTAAGTGTCATTACACCCAACCGCCCCCGTTTGCTATTGATTTATTTTCCCATTAATATTCCATCAATAGACAGCAGACAACAAACAAGAAAATCGAAAGATTCCAATTCGTCGCATTAAACACACTGAAGTCAGCCTGAAGAAAAAAGCTCATAACTTCCACGCGATTATCCTTCGCCTTTGCGCTGTACACCCGCACATGCCGCAGCCATCATCTTTGGTGCCTTTGTACATCCATACGTAGGGTATTAAGCGAAAATAATTCCTTCGCTTCCATTATAGATTGAATTGATTAGACGACGTGCTGGTGGTTCCTTGAAGGGGTGGTTTCTATTCTGAATCGCGGCGGAGGGTTGGGTGGCTGTGTGAATTTATGTCCTTGGACGGGTTATGGCGTATTCTGATTTTATTTATTTTAGCGACAGTGTTGTCATGGCAAAACGCGAAAACAAGGAACACAATGGAGACTGATTCACCGGGTCGCCCGCCGGAAGTGGGTACGATAGGGTGGCGATTTATAGGGAATGCGATCTGTCGTCGGATTAGGATCGAAAAAGTGTGGAAAGGCGATGAACAGTCCAAAGCCCCTTGATCTGTTGTCGATCCCAGATCAGTTGCACAGCCTGAGCCTGTGTCGAGTTCAACTCGTCTTTTTTCCCGCAGTTGCACAGCCTGAGCCTGTGTCGAGTTCAACTCGTCTTTTTTCTTGCCTCCAGTGGATGACCACCAAAGAGCCCCGCGAAATCTTCCTCTGACGTGCTTGTGCATCGCAAAGGCCACCATCCATCACACCATCCCGTCAGATGCCTCATCTTGTGGCACGTGTCGACAGCATCACTCGGTCTCATCAAAAACCCGTAAAAAAACCGCAAAACTTGTATCCACTTTATCATCTTGACCTTTAACTCTCAGCGGGAAGTTGATTTTCCAGTCGCAAGGCCGCCCCAGTGACGTCAGTTTCAGCAGCAAAATAATGGCTTATTTGGTTGCGTGGAAAATATGTAAATAAACCTGTGACGTGAGTGAAGCCTTTCAATCAAGAGCCAAGCACTCACCGCTCATTGCATCCGTCCAAGCTGCCTCCCTCTATGGCTGCCATCGCCATCTGAGTGGGTGGTACGTCCGTACCTGCCACCGCCTGGAGGGGGAGTCAAATGGTGAGGAAATCAAAAACTTTCCAAACTTTATTATAATTTTTCATTCAACCTAATCCCCCGCACGTTCTTCTCTCGCGCACACGCTGTGCGGTTAGAGGGAAATTGTCTCCATCTGGTGCAGCAAACGATACAGATGACGACGGCGACGAAGACGGAATCCAGGACAAGGACGACTGGAAACTAAAAAGGATTGCATTTGAGCTTGGAATATTTTTCGGGGGAAAACCAGCAAGTCAGAAAATAAAAGACCATAATTTCGTTTTGGAAGTTGACGGGGTGTGTAACTAGCCGGAGGACGCAGAGGGCGGTGGTCGGGATGTGAATAAAACTTGAATCCTGTCATGGATCGGGTTGTCGGAGGGGAAGCGGAACTGTGCTTAATTGGGGTGTAAATGTTGTGCAGTCATGATTGAGGAGAGTCATGCTGTGTGCGTGGCGACGCTGGCTGGCTTAGAAAAAGTTTCGTAATCAGATGGTCGGACGGAGGGCTGGAAGTGAGATTAAAGGCTGCTTGCACATTTATCTTTGGATTTCGCTTTGGCACAGGTTCAAGCGTGCTAGAGCCAATAAACATCTTCACGGTGATAAGGAAAATTGATAGCTATTGACGCACTCGCCAAAGGTATCAGGGTATGAACACACACAGTTGAAAGAACAACTCGAAAACTAACAAATTTTGACGACCCTGGGGTCGTCAAATTGGTTGAAATTTCTGATGTCGCGAAATGCTTTCCATTGCATCAGGATCGGTTAATACACGTAAGAAAACATGGAAACAGGTGTGCGCGAGTCATTGGCAGGCCTAATAGGGCCGCCGTGGCAGTTGAAAGATCAGCTCGAAAACTAACAAATTTTGACGACCCTGGGGTCGCATCAGGATCGATTAATACACGTAAGAAAACATGGAAACAGGTGTGCGCGAGTCATTGGTAGGCCTAATAGGGCCGCCGTGGCAGTTGAAAGATCAGCTCGAAAACTAACAAATTTTGACGACCCTGGGGTCGTCAAATTAGTTGAAATTTCTGATGTCGCGAAATGCTTTCCATTGCATCAGGATCGATTAATACACGTAAGAAACCATGGAAACAGGTGTGCGCGAGTCATTGGTAGGCCTAATAGGGCCGCCGTGGCAGTTGAAAGATCAGCTCGAAAACTAACAAATTTTGACGACCCTGGGGTCGTCAAATTGGTTGAAATTTCTGATGTCGCGAAATGCTTTCCATTGCATCAGGATCGATTAATACACGTAAGAAAACATGGAAACAGGTGTGCGCGAGTCATTGGTAGGCCTAATAGGGCCGCCGTGGCAGTTGAAAGATCAGCTCGAAAACTAACAAATTTTTACGACCCTGGGGTCGTCAAATTGGTTGAAATTTCTGATGTCGCGAAATGCTTTCCATTGCATCAGGATCGGTTAATACACGTAAGAAAACATGGAAACAGGTGTGCGCGAGTCATTGGTAGACCTAAAAGGGCCGCCGTGGCAGTTGAAAGATCAGCTCGAAAACTAACAAATTTTGACGACCCTGGGGTCGTCAAATTGGTTGAAATTTCTGATGTCGCGAAATGCTTTCCATTGCATCAGGATCGATTAATACACGTAAGAAAACATGGAAACAGGTGTGCGCGAGTCATTGATAGGCCTAATAGGGCCGCCGTGGCAGTTGAAAGATCAGCTCGAAAACTAACAAATTTTGACGACCCTGGGGTCGTCAAATTGGTTGAAATTTCTGATGTCGCGAAATGCTTTCCATTGCATCAGGATCGATTAATACACGTAAGAAAACATGGAAACAGGTGTGCGCGAGTCATTGGTAGGTCTTATAGGGCCGCCGTGGCAGTTGAAAGATCAGCTCGAAAACTAACAAATTTTGACGACCCTGGGGTCGTCAAATTGGTTGAAATTTCTGATGTCGCGAAATGCTTTCCATTGCATCAGGATCGGTTAATACACGTAAGAAAACATGGAAACAGGTGTGCGCGAGTCATTGGTAGGCCTAATAGGGCCGCCGTGGCAGTTGAAAGATCAGCTCGAAAACTAACAAATTTTGACGACCCTGGGGTCGTCAAATTGGTTGAAATTTCGGTTGTCGCGAAATGCTTTCCATTGCATCAGGATCGATTAATACACGTAAGAAAACATGGAAACAGGTGTGCGCGAGTCATTGGTAGGTCTTATAGGGCCGCCGTGGCAGTTGAAAGATCAGCTCGAAAACTAACAAATTTTGACGACCCTGGGGTCGTCAAATTGGTTGAAATTTCTGATGTCGCGAAATGCTTTCCATTGCATCAGGATCGGTTAATACACGTAAGAAAACATGGAAACAGGTGTGCGCGAGTCATTGGTAGGCCTAATAGGGCCGCCGTGGCAGTTGAAAGATCAGCTCGAAAACTAACAAATTTTGACGACCCTGGGGTCGTCAAATTGGTTGAAATTTCGGTTGTCGCGAAATGCTTTCCATTGCATCAGGATCGATTAATACACGTAAGAAAACATGGAAACAGGTGTGCGCGAGTCATTGGTAGGCCTAATAGGGCCGCCGTGGCAGTTGAAAGATCAGCTCGAAAACTAACAAATTTTTACGACCCTGGGGTCGTCAAATTGGTTGAAATTTCTGATGTCGCGAAATGCTTTCCATTGCATCAGGATCGATTAATACACGTAAGAAAACATGGAAAGAGGTGTGCGCGAGTCATTGGTAGGCCTAATAGGGCCGCCGTGGCAGTTGAAAGATCAGCTCGAAAACTAACAAATTTTGACGACCCTGGGGTCGTCAAATTGGTTGAAATTTCTGATGTCGCGAAATGCTTTCCATTGCATCAGGATCGATTAATACACGTAAGAAAACATGGAAACAGGTGTGCGCGAGTCATTGGTAGGCCTAATAGGGCCGCTGTGGCAGTTGAAAGATCAGCTCGAAAACTAACAAATTTTGACGACCCTGGGGTCGTCAAATTGGTTGAAATTTCTGATGTCGCGAAATGCTTTCCATTGCATCAGGATCGATTAATACACGTAAGAAAACATGGAAACAGGTGTGCGCGAGTCATTGGTAGGCCTAATAGGGCCGCCGTGGCAGTTGAAAGATCAGCTCGAAAACTAACAAATTTTGACGACCCCAGGGTCGTCAAATTGGTTGAAATTTCTGATGTCGCGAAATGCTTTCCATTGCATCAGGATCGATTAATACACGTAAGAAAACATGGAAAGAGGTGTGCGCGAGTCATTGGTAGGCCTAATAGGGCCGCCGTGGCAGTTGAAAGATCAGCTCGAAAACTAACAAATTTTGACGACCCTGGGGTCGTCAAATTGGTTGAAATTTCTGATGTCGCGAAATGCTTTCCATTGCATCAGGATCGATTAATACACGTAAGAAAACATGGAAACATGTGTGCGCGAGTCATTGGTAGGCCTAATAGGGCCGCCGTGGCAGTTGAAAGATCAGCTCGAAAACTAACAAATTTTGACGACCCTGGGGTCGTCAAATTGGTTGAAATTTCTGATGTCGCGAAATGCTTTCCATTGCATCAGGATCGATTAATACACGTAAGAAAACATGGAAACAGGTGTGCGCGAGTCATTGGTAGGCCTAATAGGGCCGCCGTGGCAGTTGAAAGATCAGCTCGAAAACTAACAAATTTTGACGACCCTGGGGTCGTCAAATTGGTTGAAATTTCTGATGTCGCGAAATGCTTTCCATTGCATCAGGATCGATTAATACACGTAAGAAAACATGGAAAGAGGTGTGCGCGAGTCATTGGTAGGCCTAATAGGGCCGCCGTGGCAGTTGAAAGATCAGCTCGAAAACTAACAAATTTTGACGACCCTGGGGTCGTCAAATTGGTTGAAATTTCTGATGTCGCGAAATGCTTTCCATTGCATCAGGATCGATTAATACACGTAAGAAAACATGGAAACAGGTGTGCGCGAGTCATTGGTAGGCCTAATAGGGCCGCCGTGGCAGTTGAAAGATCAGCTCGAAAACTAACAAATTTTGACGACCCTGGGGTCGTCAAATTGGTTGAAATTTCGGATGTCGCGAAATGCTTTCCATTGCATCAGGATCGATTAATACACGTAAGAAAACATGGAAACAGGTGTGCGCGAGTCATTGGTAGGCCTTATAGGGCCGCCGTGGCAGTTGAAAGATCAGCTCGAAAACTAACAAATTTTGACGACCCTGGGGTCGTCAAATTGGTTGAAATTTCTGATGTCGCGAAATGCTTTCCATTGCATCAGGATCGATTAATACACGTAAGAAAACATGGAAAGAGGTGTGCGCGAGTCATTGGTAGGCCTAATAGGGCCGCCGTGGCAGTTGAAAGATCAGCTCGAAAACTAACAAATTTTGACGACCCTGGGGTCGTCAAATTGGTTGAAATTTCTGATGTCGCGAAATGCTTTCCATTGCATCAGGATCGATTAATACACGTAAGAAAACATGGAAAGAGGTGTGCGCGAGTCATTGGTAGGCCTAATAGGGCCGCCGTGGCAGTTGAAAGATCAGCTCGAAAACTAACAAATTTTGACGACCCTGGGGTCGTCAAATTGGTTGAAATTTCTGATGTCGCGAAATGCTTTCCATTGCATCAGGATCGATTAATACACGTAAGAAAACATGGAAACAGGTGTGCGCGAGTCATTGGTAGGCCTTATAGGGCCGCCGTGGCAGTTGAAAGATCAGCTCGAAAACTAACAAATTTTGACGACCCTGGGGTCGTCAAATTGGTTGAAATTTCTGATGTCGCGAAATGCTTTCCATTGCATCAGGATCGATTAATACACGTAAGAAAACATGGAAAGAGGTGTGCGCGAGTCATTGGTAGGCCTAATAGGGCCGCCGTGGCAGTTGAAAGATCAGCTCGAAAACTAACAAATTTTGACGACCCTGGGGTAAGAAAACATGGAAACAGGTGTGCGCGAGTCATTGGTAGGCCTTATAGGGCCGCCGTGGCAGTTGAAAGATCAGCTCGAAAACTAACAAATTTTGACGACCCTGGGGTCGTCAAATTGGTTGAAATTTCTGATGTCGCGAAATGCTTTCCATTGCATCAGGATCGATTAATACACGTAAGAAAACATGGAAACAGGTGTGCGCGAGTCATTGGTAGGCCTAATAGGGCCGCTGTGGCAGTTGAAAGATCAACTCGAAAACTAACAAATTTTGACGACCCTGGGGTCGTCAAATTGGTTGAAATTTCTGATGTCGCGAAATGCTTTCCATTGCATCAGGATCGATTAATACACGTAAGAAAACATGGAAAGAGGTGTGCGCGAGTCATTGGTAGGCCTAATAGGGCCGCCGTGGCAGTTGAAAGATCAGCTCGAAAACTAACAAATTTTGACGACCCTGGGGTCGTCAAATTTGATTGAAATTTCTGATGTCGCGAAATGCTTTCAATTGCATCAGGATCGATTAATACACGTAAGAAAACATGGAAACAGGTGTGCGCGAGTCATTGGTAGGCCTAATAGGGCCGCTGTGGCAGTTGAAAGATCAGCTCGAAAACTAACAAATTTTGACGACCCTGGGGTCGTCAAATTGGTTGAAATTTCTGATGTCGCGAAATGCTTTCCATTGCATCAGGATCGATTAATACACGTAAGAAAACATGGAAAGAGGTGTGCGCGAGTCATTGGTAGGCCTAATAGGGCCGCCGTGGCAGTTGAAAGATCAGCTCGAAAACTAACAAATTTTGACGACCCTGGGGTAAGAAAACATGGAAACAGGTGTGCGCGAGTCATTGGTAGGCCTTATAGGGCCGCCGTGGCAGTTGAAAGATCAGCTCGAAAACTAACAAATTTTGACGACCCTGGGGTCGTCAAATTGGTTGAAATTTCTGATGTCGCGAAATGCTTTCCATTGCATCAGGATCGATTAATACACGTAAGAAAACATGGAAAGAGGTGTGCGCGAGTCATTGGTAGGCCTAATAGGGCCGCCGTGGCAGTTGAAAGATCAGCTCGAAAACTAACAAATTTTGACGACCCTGGGGTCGTCAAATTGGTTGAAATTTCTGATGTCGCGAAATGCTTTCCATTGCATCAGGATCGATTAATACACGTAAGAAAACATGGAAAGAGGTGTGCGCGAGTCATTGGTAGGCCTAATAGGGCCGCCGTGGCAGTTGAAAGATCAGCTCGAAAACTAACAAATTTTGACGACCCTGGGGTCGTCAAATTGGTTGAAATTTCTGATGTCGCGAAATGCTTTCCATTGCATCAGGATCGATTAATACACGTAAGAAAACATGGAAACAGGTGTGCGCGAGTCATTGGTAGGCCTTATAGGGCCGCCGTGGCAGTTGAAAGATCAGCTCGAAAACTAACAAATTTTGACGACCCTGGGGTCGTCAAATTGGTTGAAATTTCTGATGTCGCGAAATGCTTTCCATTGCATCAGGATCGATTAATACACGTAAGAAAACATGGAAAGAGGTGTGCGCGAGTCATTGGTAGGCCTAATAGGGCCGCCGTGGCAGTTGAAAGATCAGCTCGAAAACTAACAAATTTTGACGACCCTGGGGTAAGAAAACATGGAAACAGGTGTGCGCGAGTCATTGGTAGGCCTTATAGGGCCGCCGTGGCAGTTGAAAGATCAGCTCGAAAACTAACAAATTTTGACGACCCTGGGGTCGTCAAATTGGTTGAAATTTCTGATGTCGCGAAATGCTTTCCATTGCATCAGGATCGATTAATACACGTAAGAAAACATGGAAAGAGGTGTGCGCGAGTCATTGGTAGGCCTAATAGGGCCGCCGTGGCAGTTGAAAGATCAGCTCGAAAACTAACAAATTTTGACGACCCTGGGGTCGTCAAATTGGTTGAAATTTCTGATGTCGCGAAATGCTTTCCATTGCATCAGGATCGATTAATACACGTAAGAAAACATGGAAACAGGTGTGCGCGAGTCATTGGTAGGCCTAATAGGGCCGCTGTGGCAGTTGAAAGATCAGCTCGAAAACTAACAAATTTTTACGACCCTGGGGTCGTCAAATTGGTTGAAATTTCTGATGTCGCGAAATGCTTTCCATTGCATCAGGATCGATTAATACACGTAAGAAAACATGGAAAGAGGTGTGCGCGAGTCATTGGTAGGCCTAATAGGGCCGCCGTGGCAGTTGAAAGATCAGCTCGAAAACTAACAAATTTTGACGACCCTGGGGTCGTCAAATTGGTTGAAATTTCTGATGTCGCGAAATGCTTTCCATTGCTTCAGGATCGATTAATACACGTAAGAAAACATGGAAACAGGTGTGCGCGAGTCATTGGTAGGCCTAATAGGGCCGCTGTGGCAGTTGAAAGATCAGCTCGAAAACTAACAAATTTTGACGACCCTGGGGTCGTCAAATTGGTTGAAATTTCTGATGTCGCGAAATGCTTTCCATTGCATCAGGATCGATTAATACACGTAAGAAAACATGGAAAGAGGTGTGCGCGAGTCATTGGTAGGCCTAATAGGGCCGCCGTGGCAGTTGAAAGATCAGCTCGAAAACTAACAAATTTTGACGACCCTGGGGTCGTCAAATTGGTTGAAATTTCTGATGTCGCGAAATGCTTTCCATTGCATCAGGATCGATTAATACACGTAAGAAAACATGGAAACAGGTGTGCGCGAGTCATTGGTAGGCCTTATAGGGCCGCCGTGGCAGTTGAAAGATCAGCTCGAAAACTAACAAATTTTGACGACCCTGGGGTCGTCAAATTGGTTGAAATTTCTGATGTCGCGAAATGCTTTCCATTGCATCAGGATCGATTAATACACGTAAGAAAACATGGAAAGAGGTGTGCGCGAGTCATTGGTAGGCCTAATAGGGCCGCCGTGGCAGTTGAAAGATCAGCTCGAAAACTAACAAATTTTGACGACCCTGGGGTAAGAAAACATGGAAACAGGTGTGCGCGAGTCATTGGTAGGCCTTATAGGGCCGCCGTGGCAGTTGAAAGATCAGCTCGAAAACTAACAAATTTTGACGACCCTGGGGTCGTCAAATTGGTTGAAATTTCTGATGTCGCGAAATGCTTTCCATTGCATCAGGATCGATTAATACACGTAAGAAAACATGGAAAGAGGTGTGCGCGAGTCATTGGTAGGCCTAATAGGGCCGCCGTGGCAGTTGAAAGATCAGCTCGAAAACTAACAAATTTTGACGACCCTGGGGTCGTCAAATTGGTTGAAATTTCTGATGTCGCGAAATGCTTTCCATTGCATCAGGATCGATTAATACACGTAAGAAAACATGGAAACAGGTGTGCGCGAGTCATTGGTAGGCCTAATAGGGCCGCTGTGGCAGTTGAAAGATCAGCTCGAAAACTAACAAATTTTGACGACCCTGGGGTCGTCAAATTGGTTGAAATTTCTGATGTCGCGAAATGCTTTCCATTGCATCAGGATCGATTAATACACGTAAGAAAACATGGAAAGAGGTGTGCGCGAGTCATTGGTAGGCCTAATAGGGCCGCCGTGGCAGTTGAAAGATCAGCTCGAAAACTAACAAATTTTGACGACCCTGGGGTCGTCAAATTGGTTGAAATTTCTGATGTCGCGAAATGCTTTCCATTGCTTCAGGATCGATTAATACACGTAAGAAAACATGGAAACAGGTGTGCGCGAGTCATTGGTAGGCCTAATAGGGCCGCTGTGGCAGTTGAAAGATCAGCTCGAAAACTAACAAATTTTGACGACCCTGGGGTCGTCAAATTGGTTGAAATTTCTGATGTCGCGAAATGCTTTCCATTGCATCAGGATCGATTAATACACGTAAGAAAACATGGAAAGAGGTGTGCGCGAGTCATTGGTAGGCCTAATAGGGCCGCCGTGGCAGTTGAAAGATCAGCTCGAAAACTAACAAATTTTGACGACCCTGGGGTCGTCAAATTGGTTGAAATTTCTGATGTCGCGAAATGCTTTCCATTGGAAAACATGGAAACAGGTGTGCGCGAGTCATTGGTAGGCCTTATAGGGCCGCCGTGGCAGTTGAAAGATCAGCTCGAAAACTAACAAATTTTGACGACCCTGGGGTCGTCAAATTGGTTGAAATTTCTGATGTCGCGAAATGCTTTCCATTGCATCAGGATCGATTAATACACGTAAGAAAACATGGAAACAGGTGTGCGCGAGTCATTGGTAGGCCTAATAGGGCCGCTGTGGCAGTTGAAAGATCAGCTCGAAAACTAACAAATTTTGACGACCCTGGGGTCGTCAAATTGGTTGAAATTTCTGATGTCGCGAAATGCTTTCCATTGCATCAGGATCGATTGATACACGTAAGAAAACATGGAAAGAGGTGTGCGCGAGTCATTGGTAGGCCTAATAGGGCCGCCGTGGCAGTTGAAAGATCAGCTCGAAAACTAACAAATTTTGACGACCCTGGGGTCGTCAAATTGGTTGAAATTTCTGATGTCGCGAAATGCTTTCCATTGCATCAGGATCGATTAATACACGTAAGAAAACATGGAAAGAGGTGTGCGCGAGTCATTGGTAGGCCTAATAGGGCCGCTGTGGCAGTTGAAAGATCAACTCGAAAACTAACAAATTTTGACAACCCTGGCGTCGTCAAATTGGTTGAAATTTCTGATGTCGCGAAATGCTTTCCATTGCATCAGGATCGATTAATACACGTAAGAAAACATGGAAACAGGTGTGCGCGAGTCATTGGTAGGCCTTATAGGGCCGCCGTGGCAGTTGAAAGATCAGCTCGAAAACTAACAAATTTTGACGACCCTGGGGTCGTCAAATTGGTTGAAATTTCTGATGTCGCGAAATGCTTTCCATTGCATCAGGATCGATTAATACACGTAAGAAAACATGGAAACAGGTGTGCGCGAGTCATTGGTAGGCCTAATAGGGCCGCCGTGGCAGTTGAAAGATCAGCTCGAAAACTAACAAATTTTGACGACCCTGGGGTCGTCAAATTGGTTGAAATTTCTGATGTCGCGAAATGCTTTCCATTGCATCAGGATCGGTTAATACACGTAAGAAAACATGGAAACAGGTGTGCGCGAGTCATTGGTAGGCCTAATAGGGCCGCTGTGGCAGTTGAAAGATCAGCTCGAAAACTAACAAATTTTGACGACCCTGGGGTCGTCAAATTGGTTGAAATTTCGGTTGTCGCGAAATGCTTTCCATTGCATCAGGATCGATTAATACACGTAAGAAAACATGGAAACAGGTGTGCGCGAGTCATTGGTAGGCCTAATAGGGCCGCCGTGGCAGTTGAAAGATCAGCTCGAAAACTAACAAATTTTTACGACCCTGGGGTCGTCAAATTGGTTGAAATTTCTGATGTCGCGAAATGCTTTCCATTGCATCAGGATCGATTAATACACGTAAGAAAACATGGAAACAGGTGTGCGCGAGTCATTGGTAGGCCTAATAGGGCCGCCGTGGCAGTTGAAAGATCAGCTCGAAAACTAACAAATTTTGACGACCCTGGGGTCGTCAAATTGGTTGAAATTTCTGATGTCGCGAAATGCTTTCCATTGCATCAGGATCGGTTAATACACGTAAGAAAACATGGAAACAGGTGTGCGCGAGTCATTGGTAGGCCTAATAGGGCCGCCGTGGCAGTTGAAAGATCAGCTCGAAAACTAACAAATTTTGACGACCCTGGGGTCGTCAAATTGGTTGAAATTTCTGATGTCGCGAAATGCTTTCCATTGCATCAGGATCGGTTAATACACGTAAGAAAACATGAAAACAGGTGTGCGCGAGTCATTGGTAGGCCTAATAGGGCCGCCGTGGCAGTTGAAAGATCAGCTCGAAAACTAACAAATTTTGACGACCCTGGGGTCGTCAAATTGGTTGAAATTTCTGATGTCGCGAAATGCTTTCCATTGCATCAGGATCGATTAATACACGTAAGAAAACATGGAAACAGGTGTGCGCGAGTCATTGGTAGGCCTAATAGGGCCGCCGTGGCAGTTGAAAGATCAGCTCGAAAACTAACAAATTTTGACGACCCTGGGGTCGTCAAATTGGTTGAAATTTCTGATGTCGCGAAATGCTTTCCATTGCATCAGGATCGGTTAATACAAACATAAGAAACATGGAAACAGGTGTGCGCGAGTCATTGGTAGGCCTAATAGGGCCGCCGTGGCAGTTGAAAGATCAGCTCGAAAACTAACAAATTTTTACGACCCTGGGGTCGTCAAATTGGTTGAAATTTCGGTTGTCGCGAAATGCTTTCCATTGCATCAGGATCGATTAATACACGTAAGAAAACATGGAAACAGGTGTGCGCGAGTCATTGGTAGGCCTAATAGGGCCGCCGTGGCAGTTGAAAGATCAGCTCGAAAACTAACAAATTTTGACGACCCTGGGGTCGTCAAATTGGTTGAAATTTCTGATGTCGCGAAATGCTTTCCATTGCATCAGGATCGGTTAATACACGTAAGAAAACATGGAAACAGGTGTGCGCGAGTCATTGGTAGGCCTAATAGGGCCGCCGTGGCAGTTGAAAGATCAGCTCGAAAACTAACAAATTTTTACGACCCTGTGGTCGTCAAATTGGTTGAAATTTCGGTTGTCGCGAAATGCTTTCCATTGCATCAGGATCGATTAATACACGTAAGAAAACATGGAAACAGGTGTGCGCGAGTCATTGGTAGGCCTTATAGGGCCGCCGTGGCAGTTGAAAGATCAGCTCGAAAACTAACAAATTTTGACGACCCTGGGGTCGTCAAATTGGTTGAAATTTCTGATGTCGCGAAATGCTTTCCATTGCATCAGGATCGGTTAATACACGTAAGAAAACATGGAAACAGGTGTGCGCGAGTCATTGGTAGGCCTAATAGGGCCGCCGTGGCAGTTGAAAGATCAGCTCGAAAACTAACAAATTTTTACGACCCTGGGGTCGTCAAATTGGTTGAAATTTCGGTTGTCGCGAAATGCTTTCCATTGCATCAGGATCGATTAATACACGTAAGAAAACATGGAAACAGGTGTGCGCGAGTCATTGGTAGGCCTTATAGGGCCGCCGTGGCAGTTGAAAGATCAGCTCGAAAACTAACAAATTTTGACGACCCTGGGGTCGTCAAATTGGTTGAAATTTTTGATGTCGCGAAATGCTTTCCATTGCATCAGGATCGATTAATACACGTAAGAAAACATGGAAACAGGTGTGCGCGAGTCATTGGTAGGCCTAATAGGGCCGCCGTGGCAGTTGAAAGATCAGCTCGAAAACTAACAAATTTTTACGACCCTGGGGTCGTCAAATTGGTTGAAATTTCTGATGTCGCGAAATGCTTTCCATTGCATCAGGATCGGTTAATACACGTAAGAAAACATGGAAACAGGTGTGCGCGAGTCATTGGTAGGCCTAATAGGGCCGCCGTGGCAGTTGAAAGATCAGCTCGAAAACTAACAAATTTTTACGACCCTGGGGTCGTCAAATTGGTTGAAATTTCTGATGTCGCGAAATGCTTTCCATTGCATCAGGATCGGTTAATACACGTAAGAAAACATGGAAACAGGTGTGCGCGAGTCATTGGTAGGCCTAATAGGGCCGCCGTGGCAGTTGAAAGATCAGCTCGAAAACTAACAAATTTTGACGACCCTGGGGTCGTCAAATTGGTTGAAATTTCTGATGTCGCGAAATGCTTTCCATTGCATCAGGATCGGTTAATACACGTAAGAAAACATGGAAACAGGTGTGCGCGAGTCATTGGTAGGCCTAATAGGGCCGCCGTGGCAGTTGAAAGATCAGCTCGAAAACTAACAAATTTTGACGACCCTGGGGTCGTCAAATTGGTTGAAATTTCTGATGTCGCGAAATGCTTTCCATTGCATCAGGATCGATTAATACACGTAAGAAAACATGGAAACAGGTGTGCGCGAGTCATTGGTAGGCCTAATAGGGCCGCCGTGGCAGTTGAAAGATCAGCTCGAAAACTAACAAATTTTTACGACCCTGGGGTCGTCAAATTGGTTGAAATTTCTGATGTCGCGAAATGCTTTCCATTGCATCAGGATCGATTAATACACGTAAGAAAACATGGAAACAGGTGTGCGCGAGTCATTGGTAGGCCTAATAGGGCCGCCGTGGCAGTTGAAAGATCAGCTCGAAAACTAACAAATTTTGACGACCCTGGGGTCGTCAAATTGGTTGAAATTTCTGATGTCGCGAAATGCTTTCCATTGCATCAGGATCGGTTAATACACGTAAGAAAACATGGAAACAGGTGTGCGCGAGTCATTGGTAGGCCTAATAGGGCCGCCGTGGCAGTTGAAAGATCAGCTCGAAAACTAACAAATTTTGACGACCCTGGGGTCGTCAAATTGGTTGAAATTTCTGATGTCGCGAAATGCTTTCCATTGCATCAGGATCGATTAATACACGTAAGAAAACATGGAAACAGGTGTGCGCGAGTCATTGGTAGGCCTAATAGGGCCGCCGTGGCAGTTGAAAGATCAGCTCGAAAACTAACAAATTTTGACGACCCTGGGGTCGTCAAATTGGTTGAAATTTCTGATGTCGCGAAATGCTTTCCATTGCATCAGGATCGGTTAATACACGTAAGAAAACATGGAAACAGGTGTGCGCGAGTCATTGGTAGGCCTAATAGGGCCGCCGTGGCAGTTGAAAGATCAGCTCGAAAACTAACAAATTTTTACGACCCTGGGGTCGTCAAATTGGTTGAAATTTCGGTTGTCGCGAAATGCTTTCCATTGCATCAGGATCGATTAATACACGTAAGAAAACATGGAAACAGGTGTGTGCGAGTCATTGGTAGGCCTAATAGGGCCGCCGTGGCAGTTGAAAGATCAGCTCGAAAACTAAAAAACTAACAAATTTTGACGACCCTGGGGTCGTCAAATTGGTTGAAATTTCTGATGTCGCGAAATGCTTTCCATTGCATCAGGATCGGTTAATACACGTAAGAAAACATGGAAACAGGTGTGCGCGAGTCATTGGTAGGCCTAATAGGGCCGCCGTGGCAGTTGAAAGATCAGCTCGAAAACTAACAAATTTTTACGACCCTGGGGTCGTCAAATTGGTTGAAATTTCTGATGTCGCGAAATGCTTTCCATTGCATCAGGATCGGTTAATACACGTAAGAAAACATGGAAACAGGTGTGCGCGAGTCATTGGTAGGCCTAATAGGGCCGCCGTGGCAGTTGAAAGATCAGCTCGAAAACTAACAAATTTTTACGACCCTGGGGTCGTCAAATTGGTTGAAATTTCGGTTGTCGCGAAATGCTTTCCATTGCATCAGGATAGATTAATACACGTAAGAAAACATGGAAACAGGTGTGCGCGAGTCATTGGTAGGCCTTATAGGGCCGCCGTGGCAGTTAAAAGATCAGCTCGAAAACTAACAAATTTTTACGACCCTGGGGTCGTCAAATTGGTTGAAATTTCGGTTGTCGCGAAATGCTTTCCATTGCATCAGGATCGATTAATACACGTAAGAAAACATGGAAACAGGTGTGCGCGAGTCATTGGTAGGCCTAATAGGGCCGCCGTGGCAGTTGAAAGATCAGCTCGATAACTAACAAATTTTTACGACCCTGGGGTCGTCAAATTGGTTGAAATTTCGGTTGTCGCGAAATGCTTTCCATTGCATCAGGATCGATTAATACACGTAAGAAAACATGGAAACAGGTGTGCGCGAGTCATTGGTAGGCCTAATAGGGCCGCCGTGGCAGTTGAAAGATCAGCTCGAAAACTAACAAATTTTGACGACCCTGGGGTCGTCAAATTGGTTGAAATTTCTGATGTCGCGAAATGCTTTCCATTGCATCAGGATCGGTTAATACACGTAAGAAAACATGGAAACAGGTGTGCGCGAGTCATTGGTAGGCCTAATAGGGCCGCCGTGGCAGTTGAAAGATCAGCTCGAAAACTAACAAATTTTGACGACCCTGGGGTCGTCAAATTGGTTGAAATTTCTGATGTCGCGACATGCTTTCCATTGCATCAGGATCGGTTAATACACGTAAGAAAACATGGAAACAGGTGTGCGCGAGTCATTGGTAGGCCTAATAGGGCCGCCGTGGCAGTTGAAAGATCAGCTCGAAAACTAACAAATTTTTACGACCCTGGGGTCGTCAAATTGGTTGAAATTTCGGTTGTCGCGAAATGCTTTCCATTGCATCAGGATCGATTAATACACGTAAGAAAACATGGAAACAGGTGTGCGCGAGTCATTGGTAGGCCTTATAGGGCCGCCGTGGCAGTTAAAAGATCAGCTCGAAAACTAACAAATTTTTACGACCCTGGGGTCGTCAAATTGGTTGAAATTTCGGTTGTCGCGAAATGCTTTCCATTGCATCAGGATCGATTAATACACGTAAGAAAACATGGAAACAGGTGTGCGCGAGTCATTGGTAGGCCTAATAGGGCCGCCGTGGCAGTTGAAAGATCAGCTCGAAAACTAACAAATTTTGACGACCCTGGGGTCGTCAAATTGGTTGAAATTTCTGATGTCGCGAAATGCTTTCCATTGCATCAGGATCGGTTAATACACGTAAGAAAACATGGAAACAGGTGTGCGCGAGTCATTGGTAGGCCTAATAGGGCCGCCGTGGCAGTTGAAAGATCAGCTCGAAAACTAACAAATTTTTACGACCCTGGGGTCGTCAAATTGGTTGAAATTTCTGATGTCGCGAAATGCTTTCCATTGCATCAGGATCGGTTAATACACGTAAGAAAACATGGAAACAGGTGTGCGCGAGTCATTGGTAGGCCTAATAGGGCCGCCGTGGCAGTTGAAAGATCAGCTCGAAAACTAACAAATTTTTACGACCCTGGGGTCGTCAAATTGGTTGAAATTTCGGTTGTCGCGAAATGCTTTCCATTGCATCAGGATCGATTAATACACGTAAGAAAACATGGAAACAGGTGTGCGCGAGTCATTGGTAGGCCTTATAGGGCCGCCGTGGCAGTTAAAAGATCAGCTCGAAAACTAACAAATTTTGACGACCCTGGGGTCGTCAAATTGGTTGAAATTTCTGATGTCGCGAAATGCTTTCCATTGCATCAGGATCGATTAATACACGTAAGAAAACATGGAAACAGGTGTGCGCGAGTCATTGGTAGGCCTAATAGGGCCGCCGTGGCAGTTGAAAGATCAGCTCGAAAACTAACAAATTTTTACGACCCTGGGGTCGTCAAATTGGTTGAAATTTCGGTTGTCGCGAAATGCTTTCCATTGCATCAGGATCGATTAATACACGTAAGAAAACATGGAAACAGGTGTGCGCGAGTCATTGGTAGGCCTAATAGGGCCGCCGTGGCAGTTGAAAGATCAGCTCGAAAACTAACAAATTTTGACGACCCTGGGGTCGTCAAATTGGTTGAAATTTCTGATGTCGCGAAATGCTTTCCATTGCATCAGGATCGGTTAATACACGTAAGAAAACATGGAAACAGGTGTGCGCGAGTCATTGGTAGGCCTAATAGGGCCGCCGTGGCAGTTGAAAGATCAGCTCGAAAACTAACAAATTTTTACGACCCTGGGGTCGTCAAATTGGTTGAAATTTCGGTTGTCGCGAAATGCTTTCCATTGCATCAGGATCGATTAATACACGTAAGAAAACATGGAAACAGGTGTGCGCGAGTCATTGGTAGGCCTTATAGGGCCGCCGTGGCAGTTGAAAGATCAGCTCGAAAACTAACAAATTTTGACGACCCTGGGGTCGTCAAATTGGTTGAAATTTCTGATGTCGCGAAATGCTTTCCATTGCATCAGGATCGATTAATACACGTAAGAAAACATGGAAACAGGTGTGCGCGAGTCATTGGTAGGCCTAATAGGGCCGCCGTGGCAGTTGAAAGATCAGCTCGAAAACTAACAAATTTTTACGACCCTGGGGTCGTCAAATTGGTTGAAATTTCTGATGTCGCGAAATGCTTTCCATTGCATCAGGATCGGTTAATACACGTAAGAAAACATGGAAACAGGTGTGCGCGAGTCATTGGTAGGCCTAATAGGGCCGCCGTGGCAGTTGAAAGATCAGCTCGAAAACTAACAAATTTTTACCACCCTGGGGTCGTCAAATTGGTTGAAATTTCTGATGTCGCGAAATGCCTTCCATTGCATCAGGATCGATTAATACACGTAAGAAAACATGGAAACAGGTGTGCGCGAGTCATTGGTAGGCCTAATAGGGCCGCCGTGGCAGTTGAAAGATCAGCTCGAAAACTAACAAATTTTTACGACCCTGGGGTCGTCAAATTGGTTGAAATTTCGGTTGTCGCGAAATGCTTTCCATTGCATCAGGATCGATTAATACACGTAAGAAAACATGGAAACAGGTGTGCGCGAGTCATTGGTAGGCCTTATAGGGCCGCCGTGGCAGTTAAAAGATCAGCTCGAAAACTAACAAATTTTGACGACCCTGGGGTCGTCAAATTGGTTGAAATTTCTGATGTCGCGAAATGCTTTCCATTGCATCAGGATCGGTTAATACACGTAAGAAAACATGGAAACAGGTGTGCGCGAGTCATTGGTAGGCCTAATAGGGCCGCCGTGGCAGTTGAAAGATCAGCTCGAAAACTAACAAATTTTTACGACCCTGGGGTCGTCAAATTGGTTGAAATTTCGGTTGTCGCGAAATGCTTTCCATTGCATCAGGATCGATTAATACACGTAAGGAAAACATGGAAACAGGTGTGCGCGAGTCATTGGTAGGCCTGAATAGGGCCGCCGTGGCAGTTGAAAGATCAGCTCGAAAACTAACAAATTTTGACGACCCTGGGGTCGTCAAATTGGTTGAAATTTCTGATGTCGCGAAATGCTTTCCATTGCATCAGGATCGGTTAATACACGTAAGAAAACATGGAAACAGGTGTGCGCGAGTCATTGGTAGGCCTAATAGGGCCGCCGTGGCAGTTGAAAGATCAGCTCGAAAACTAACAAATTTTTACGACCCTGGGGTCGTCAAATTGGTTGAAATTTCGGTTGTCGCGAAATGCTTTCCATTGCATCAGGATCGATTAATACACGTAAGAAAACATGGAAACAGGTGTGCGCGAGTCATTGGTAGGCCTTATAGGGGCCGCCGTGGCAGTTAAAAGATCAGCTCGAAAACTAACAAATTTTGACGACCCTGGGGTCGTCAAATTGGTTGAAATTTCTGATGTCGCGAAATGCTTTCCATTGCATCAGGATCGGTTAATACACGTAAGAAAACATGGAAACAGGTGTGCGCGAGTCATTGGTAGGCCTAATAGGGCCGCCGTGGCAGTTGAAAGATCAGCTCGAAAACTAACAAATTTTTACGACCCTGGGGTCGTCAAATTGGTTGAAATTTCTGATGTCGCGAAATGCTTTCCATTGCATCAGGATCGATTAATACACGTAAGAAAACATGGAAACAGGTGTGCGCGAGTCATTGGTAGGCCTAATAGGGCCGCCGTGGCAGTTGAAAGATCAGCTCGAAAACTAACAAATTTTTACGACCCTGGGGGTCGTCAAATTGGTTGAAATTTCGGTTGTCGCGAAATGCTTTCCATTGCATCAGGATCGATTAATACACGTAAGAAAACATGGAAACAGGTGTGCGCGAGTCATTGGTAGGCCTAATAGGGCCGCCGTGGCAGTTGAAAGATCAGCTCGAAAACTAACAAATTTTGACGACCCTGGGGTCGTCAAATTGGTTGAAATTTCTGATGTCGCGAAATGCTTTCCATTGCATCAGGATCGGTTAATACACGTAAGAAAACATGGAAACAGGTGTGCGCGAGTCATTGGTAGGCCTAATAGGGCCGCCGTGGCAGTTGAAAGATCAGCTCGAAAACTAACAAATTTTTACGACCCTGGGGTCGTCAAATTGGTTGAAATTTCGGTTGTCGCGAAATGCTTTCCATTGCATCAGGATCGATTAATACACGTAAGAAAACATGGAAACAGGTGTGCGCGAGTCATTGGTAGGCCTTATAGGGCCGCCGTGGCAGTTAAAAGATCAGCTCGAAAACTAACAAATTTTGACGACCCTGGGGTCGTCAAATTGGTTGAAATTTCTGATGTCGCGAAATGCTTTCCATTGCATCAGGATCGGTTAATACACGTAAGAAAACATGGAAACAGGTGTGCGCGAGTCATTGGTAGGCCTAATAGGGCCGCCGTGGCAGTTGAAAGATCAGCTCGAAAACTAACAAATTTTGACGACCCTGGGGTCGTCAAATTGGTTGAAATTTCTGATGTCGCGAAATGCTTTCCATTGCATCAGGATCGATTAATACACGTAAGAAAACATGGAAACAGGTGTGCGCGAGTCATTGGTAGGCCTAATAGGGCCGCCGTGGCAGTTGAAAGATCAGCTCGAAAACTAACAAATTTTTACGACCCTGGGGTCGTCAAATTGGTTGAAATTTCGGTTGTCGCGAAATGCTTTCCATTGCATCAGGATCGGTTAATACACGTAAGAAAACATGGAAACAGGTGTGCGCGAGTCATTGGTAGGCCTAATAGGGCCGCCGTGGCAGTTGAAAGATCAGCTCGAAAACTAACAAATTTTGACGACCCTGGGGTCGTCAAATTGGTTGAAATTTCTGATGTCGCGAAATGCTTTCCATTGCATCAGGATCGGTTAATACACGTAAGAAAGCATGGAAACAGGTGTGCGCGAGTCATTGGTAGGCCTAATAGGGCCGCCGTGGCAGTTGAAAGATCAGCTCGAAAACTAACAAATTTTGACGACCCTGGGGTCGTCAAATTGGTTGAAATTTCTGATGTCGCGAAATGCTTTCCATTGCATCAGGATCGGTTAATACACGTAAGAAAACATGGAAACAGGTGTGCGCGAGTCATTGGTACGCCTAATAGGGCCGCCGTGGCAGTTGAAAGATCAGCTCGAAAACTAACAAACCTGGGGTCGTCAAATTGGTTGAAATTTCTGATGTCGCGAAATGCTTTCCATTGCATCAGGATCGGTTAATACACGTAAGAAAACATGGAAACAGGTGTGCGCGAGTCATTGGTAGGCCTAATAGGGCCGCCGTGGCAGTTGAAAGATCAGCTCGAAAACTAACAAATTTTGACGACCCTGGGGTCGTCAAATTGGTTGAAATTTCTGATGTCGCGAAATGCTTTCCATTGCATCAGGATCGGTTAATACACGTAAGAAAACATGGAAACAGGTGTGCGCGAGTCATTGGTACGCCTAATAGGGCCGCCGTGGCAGTTGAAAGATCAGCTCGAAAACTAACAAATTTTTACGACCCTGGGGTCGTCAAATTGGTTGAAATTTCTGATGTCGCGAAATGCTTTCCATTGCATCAGGATCGGTTAATACACGTAAGAAAACATGGAAACAGGTGTGCGCGAGTCATTGGTAGGCCTAATAGGGCCGCCGTGGCAGTTTGAAAAGATCAGCTCGAAAACTAACAAATTTTGACGACCCTGGGGTCGTCAAATTGGTTGAAATTTCTGATGTCGCGAAATGCTTTCCATTGCATCAGGATCGGTTAATACACGTAAGAAAACATGGAAACAGGTGTGCGCGAGTCATTGGTAGGCCTAAATAGGGCCGCCGTGGCAGTTGAAAGATCAGCTCGAAAACTAACAAATTTTTAACGACCCTGGGGTCGTCAAATTGGTTGAAATTTCTGATGTCGCGAAATGCTTCCATTGCATCAGGATCGGTTAATACACGTAAGAAAACATGGAAACAGGTGTGCGCGAGTCATTGGTAGGCCTAATAGGGCCGCCGTGGCAGTTGAAAGATCAGCTCGAAAACTAACAAATTTTGACGACCCCTGGGGTCGTCAAATTGGTTGAAATTTCTGATGTCGCGAAATGCTTTCCATTGCATCAGGATCGGTTAATACACGTAAGAAAACATGGAAACAGGTGTGCGCGAGTCATTGGTAGGCCTAATAGGGCCGCCGTGGCAGTGAAAGATCAGCTCGAAAACTAACAAATTTTGACGACCCTGGGGTCGTCAAATTGGTTGAAATTTCTGATGTCGCGAAATGCTTTCCATTGCATCAGGATCGGTTAATACACGTAAGAAAACATGGAAACAGGTGTGCGCGAGTCAATTGGTAGGCCTAATAGGGCCGCCGTGGCAGTTGAAAGATCAGCTCGAAAACTAACAAATTTTGACGACCCTGGGGTCGTCAAATTGGTTGAAATTTCTGATGTCGCGAAATGCTTTCCATTGCATCAGGATCGGTTAATACACGTAAGAAAACATGGAAACACGTGTGCGCGAGTCATTGGTTGGCCTAATAGGGCCGCCGTGGCAGTTGAAAGATCAGCTCGAAAACTAACAAATTTTGACGACCCTGGGGTCGTCAAATTGGTTGAAATTTCTGATGTCGCGAAATGCTTTCCATTGCATCAGGATCGGTTAATACACGTAAGAAAACATGGAAACAGGTGTGCGCGAGTCATTGGTAGGCCTAATAGGGCCGCCGTGGCAGTTGAAAGATCAGCTCGAAAACTAACAAATTTTGACGACCCTGGGGTCGTCAAATTGGTTGAAATTTCTGATATCGCGAAATGCTTTCCATTGCATCAGGATCGGTTAATACACGTAAGAAAACATGGAAACAGGTGTGCGCGAGTCATTGGTAGGCCTAATAGGGCCGCCGTGGCAGTTGAAAGATCAGCTCGAAAACTAACAAATTTTGACGATCCTGGGGTCGTCAAATTGGTTGAAATTTCTGATGTCGCGAAATGCTTTCCATTGCATCAGGATCGGTTAATACACGTAAGAAAACATGGAAACAGGTGTGCGCGAGTCATTGGTAGGCCTAATAGGGCCGCCGTGGCAGTTGTAAGATCAGCTCGAAAACTAACAAATTTTTACGACCCTGGGGTCGTCAAATTGGTTGAAATTTCTGATGTCGCGAAATGCTTTCCATTGCATCAGGATCGGTTAATACACGTAAGAAAACATGGAAACAGGTGTGCGCGAGTCATTGGTAGGCCTAATAGGGCCGCCGTGGCAGTTGAAAGATCAGCTCGAAAACTAACAAATTTTTACGACCCTGGGGTCGTCAAATTGGTTGAAATTTCTGATGTCGCGAAATGCTTCCCTTGCATCAGGATCGGTTAATACACGTAAGAAAACATGGAAACAGGTGTGCGCGAGTCATTGGTAGGCCTAATAGGGCCGCCGTGGCAGTTGAAAGATCAGCTCGAAAACTAACAAATTTTGACGACCCTGGGGTCGTCAAATTGGTTGAAATTTCTGATGTCGCGAAATGCTTTCCATTGCATCAGGATCGGTTAATACACGTAAGAAAACATGGAAACAGGTGTGCGCGAGTCATTGGTAGGCCTAATAGGGCCGCCGTGGCAGTTGAAAGATCAGCTCGAAAACTAACAAATTTTGACGACCCTGGGGTCGTCAAATTGGTTGAAATTTCTGATGTCGCGAAATGCTTTCCATTGCATCAGGATCGGTTAATACACGTAAGAAAACATGGAAACACGTGTGCGCGAGTCATTGGTTGGCCTAATAGGGCCGCCGTGGCAGTTGAAAGATCAGCTCGAAAACTAACAAATTTTGACGACCCTGGGGTCGTCAAATTGGTTGAAATTTCTGATGTCGCGAAATGCTTTCCATTGCATCAGGATCGGTTAATACACGTAAGAAAACATGGAAACAGGTGTGCGCGAGTCATTGGTAGGCCTAATAGGGCCGCCGTGGCAGTTGAAAGATCAGCTCGAAAACTAACAAATTTTGACGACCCTGGGGTCGTCAAATTGGTTGAAATTTCTGATGTCGCGAAATGCTTTCCATTGCATCAGGATCGGTTAATACACGTAAGAAAACATGGAAACAGGTGTGCGCGAGTCATTGGTAGGCCTAATAGGGCCGCCGTGGCAGTTGAAAGATCAGCTCGAAAACTAACAAATTTTGACGACCCTGGGGTCGTCAAATTGGTTGAAATTTCTGATGTCGCGAAATGCTTTCCATTGCATCAGGATCGGTTAATACACGTAAGAAAACATGGAAACAGGTGTGCGCGAGTCATTGGTAGGCCTAATAGGGCCGCCGTGGCAGTTGAAAGATCAGCTCGAAAACTAACAAATTTTGACGACCCTGGGGTCGTCAAATTGGTTGAAATTTCTGATGTCGCGAAATGCTTTCCATTGCATCAGGATCGGTTAATACACGTAAGAAAACATGGAAACAGGTGTGCGCGAGTCATTGGTAGGCCTAATAGGGCCGCCGTGGCAGTTGAAAGATCAGCTCGAAAACTAACAAATTTTGACCACCCTGGGGTCGTCAAATTGGTTGAAATTTCTGATGTCGCGAAATGCTTTCCATTGCATCAGGATCGATTAATACACGTAAGAAAACATGGAAACAGGTGTGCGCGAGTCATTGGTAGGCCTAATAGGGCCGCCGTGGCAGTTGAAAGATCAGCTCGAAAACTAACAAATTTTGACGACCCTGGGGTCGTCAAATTGGTTGAAATTTCTGATGTCGCGAAATGCTTTCCATTGCATCAGGATCGGTTAATACACGTAAGAAAAACATGGAAACAGGTGTGCGCGAGTCATTGGTAGGGCCTAATAGGGCCGCCGTGGCAGTTGAAAGATCAGCTCGAAAACTAACAAATTTTGACGACCCTGGGGTCGTCAAATTGGTTGAAATTTCTGATGTCGCGAAATGCTTTCCATTGCATCAGGATCGGTTAATACACGTAAGAAAACATGGAAACAGGTGTGCGCGAGTCATTGGTAGGCCTAATAGGGCCGCCGTGGCAGTTGAAAGATCAGCTCGAAAACTAACAAATTTTGACGACCCTGGGGTCGTCAAATTGGTTGAAATTTCTGATGTCGCGAAATGCTTTCCATTGCATCAGGATCGGTTAATACACGTAAGAAAACATGGAAACAGGTGTGCGCGAGTCATTGGTAGGCCTAATAGGGCCGCCGTGGCAGTTGAAAGATCAGCTCGAAAACTAACAAATTTTTACGACCCTGCGGTCGTCAAATTGGTTGAAATTTCTGATGTCGCGAAATGCTTTCCATTGCATCAGGATCGGTTAATACACGTAAGAAAACATGGAAACAGGTGTGCGCGAGTCATTGGTAGGCCTAATAGGGCCGCCGTGGCAGTTGAAAGATCAGCTCGAAAACTAACAAATTTTTACGACCCTGGGGTCGTCAAATTGGTTGAAATTTCGGTTGTCGCGAAATGCTTTCCATTGCATCAGGATCGGTTAATACACGTAAGAAAACATGGAAACAGGTGTGCGCGAGTCATTGGTAGGCCTAATAGGGCCGCCGTGGCAGTTGAAAGATCAGCTCGAAAACTAACAAATTTTGACGACCCTGGGGTCGTCAAATTGGTTGAAATTTCTGATGTCGCGAAATGCTTTCCATTGCATCAGGATCGGTTAATACACGTAAGAAAACATGGAAACAGGTGTGCGCGAGTCATTGGTAGGCCTAATAGGGCCGCCGTGGCAGTTGAAAGATCAGCTCGAAAACTAACAAATTTTTACGACCCTGGGGTCGTCAAATTGGTTGAAATTTCTGATGTCGCGAAATGCTTTCCATTGCATCAGGATCGGTTAATACACGTAAGAAAACATGGAAACAGGTGTGCGCGAGTCATTGGTAGGCCTAATAGGGCCGCCGTGGCAGTTGAAAGATCTGCTCGAAAACTAACAAATTTTGACGACCCTGGGGTCGTCAAATTGGTTGAAATTTCTGATGTCGCGAAATGCTTTCCATTGCATCAGGATCGGTTAATACACGTAAGAAAACATGGAAACAGGTGTGCGCGAGTCATTGGTAGGCCTAATAGGGCCGCCGTGGCAGTTGAAAGATCAGCTCGAAAACTAACAAATTTTGACGACCCTGGGGTCGTCAAATTGGTTGAAATTTCTGATGTCGCGAAATGCTTTCCATTGCATCAGGATCGGTTAATACACGTAAGAAAACATGGAAACAGGTGTGCGCGAGTCATTGGTAGGCCTAATAGGGCCGCCGTGGCAGTTGAAAGATCAGCTCGAAAACTAACAAATTTTGACGACCCTGGGGTCGTCAAATTGGTTGAAATTTCTGATGTCGCGAAATGCTTTCCATTGCATCAGGATCGGTTAATACACGTAAGAAAACATGGAAACAGGTGTGCGCGAGTCATTGGTAGGCCTAATAGGGCCGCCGTGGCAGTTGAAAGATCTGCTCGAAAACTAACAAATTTTGACGACCCTGGGGTCGTCAAATTGGTTGAAATTTCTGATGTCGCGAAATGCTTTCCATTGCATCAGGATCGGTTAATACACGTAAGAAAACATGGAAACAGGTGTGCGCGAGTCATTGGTAGGCCTAATAGGGCCGCCGTGGCAGTTGAAAGATCAGCTCGAAAACTAACAAATTTTGACGACCCTGGGGTCGTCAAATTGGTTGAAATTTCTGATGTCGCGAAATGCTTTCCATTGCATCAGGATCGGTTAATACACGTAAGAAAACATGGAAACAGGTGTGCGCGAGTCATTGGTAGGCCTAATAGGGCCGCCGTGGCAGTTGAAAGATCAGCTCGAAAACTAACAAATTTTGACGACCCCAGGGTCGTCAAATTGGTTGAAATTTCTGATGTCGCGAAATGCTTTCCATTGCATCAGGATCGGTTAATACACGTAAGAAAACATGGAAACAGGTGTGCGCGAGTCATTGGTAGGCCTAATAGGGCCGCCGTGGCAGTTGAAAGATCAGCTCGAAAACTAACAAATTTTTACGACCCTGGGGTCGTCAAATTGGTTGAAATTTCGGTTGTCGCGAAATGCTTTCCATTGCATCAGGATCGATTAATACACGTAAGAAAACATGGAAACAGGTGTGCGCGAGTCATTGGTAGGCCCTAATAGGGCCGCCGTGGCAGTTGAAAGATCAGCTCGAAAACTAACAAATTTTTACGACCCTGGGGTCGTCAAATTGGTTGAAATTTCTGATGTCGCGAAATGCTTTCCATTGCATCAGGATCGGTTAATACACGTAAGAAAACATGGAAACAGGTGTGCGCGAGTCATTGGTAGGCCTAATAGGGCCGCCGTGGCAGTTGAAAGATCAGCTCGAAAACTAACAAATTTTGACGACCCTGGGGTCGTCAAATTGGTTGAAATTTCTGATGTCGCGAAATGCTTTCCATTGCATCAGGATCGGTTAATACACGTAAGAAAACATGGAAACAGGTGTGCGCGAGTCATTGGTAGGCCTAATAGGGCCGCCGTGGCAGTTGAAAGATCAGCTCGAAAACTAACAAATTTTGACGACCCTGGGGTCGTCAAATTGGTTGAAATTTCTGATGTCGCGAAATGCTTTCCATTGCATCAGGATCGGATAATACACGTAAGAAACATGGAAACAGGTGTGCGCGAGTCATTGGTAGGCCTTATAGGGCCGCCGTGGCAGTTGAAAGATCAGCTCGAAAACTAACAAATTTTGACGACCCTGGGGTCGTCAAATTGGTTGAAATTTCTGATGTCGCGAAATGCTTTCCATTGCATCAGGATCGGTTAATACACGTAAGAAAACATGGAAACAGGTGTGCGCGAGTCATTGGTAGGCCTAATAGGGCCGCCGTGGCAGTTGAAAGATCAGCTCGAAAACTAACAAATTTTTACGACCCTGGGGTCGTCAAATTGGTTGAAATTTCGGTTGTCGCGAAATGCTTTCCATTGCATCAGGATCGGTTAATACACGTAAGAAAACATGGAAACAGGTGTGCGCGAGTCATTGGTAGGCCTAATAGGGCCGCCGTGGCAGTTGAAAGATCAGCTCGAAAACTAACAAATTTTTACGACCCTGGGGTCGTCAAATTGGTTGAAATTTCTGATGTCGCGAAATGCTTTCCATTGCATCAGGATCGGTTAATACACGTAAGAAAAACATGGAAACAGGTGTGCGCGAGTCATTGGTAGGCCTAATAGGGCCGCCGTGGCAGTTGAAAGATCAGCTCGAAAACTAACAAATTTTTACGACCCTGGGGTCGTCAAATTGGTTGAAATTTCGGTTGTCGCGAAATGCTTTCCATTGCATCAGGATCGATTAATACACGCAAGAAAACATGGAAACAGGTGTGCGCGAGTCATTGGTAGGCCTAATAGGGCCGCCGTGGCAGTTGAAAGATCAGCTCGAAAACTAACAAATTTTGACGACCCTGGGGTCGTCAAATTGGTTGAAATTTCGGTTGTCCGCGAAATGCTTTCCATTGCATCAGGATCGATTAATACACGTAAGAAAACATGGAAACAGGTGTGCGCGAGTCATTGGTAGGCCTTATAGGGCCGCCGTGGCAGTTGAAAGATCAGCTCGAAAACTAACAAATTTTGACGACCCTGGGGGTCGTCAAATTGGTTGAAATTTCTGATGTCGCGAAATGCTTTCCATTGCATCAGGATCGATTAATACACGTAAGAAAACATGGAAACAGGTGTGCGCAAGTCATTGGTAGGCCTTATAGGGCCGCCGTGGCAGTTGAAAGATCAGCTCGAAAACTAACAAATTTTGACGACCCTGGGGTCGTCAAATTGGTTGAAATTTCTGATGTCGCGAAATGCTTTCCATTGCATCAGGATCGATTAATACACGTAAGAAAACATGGAAACAGGTGTGCGCGAGTCATTGGTAGGCCTAATAGGGCCGCCGTGGCAGTTGAAAGATCAGCTCGAAAACTAACAAATTTTGACGACCCTGGGGTCGTCAAATTGGTTGAAATTTCTGATGTCGCGAAATGCTTTCCATTGCATCAGGATCGGTTAATACACGTAAGAAAACATGGAAACAGGTGTGCGCGAGTCATTGGTAGGCCTAATAGGGCCGCCGTGGCAGTTGAAAGATCAGCTCGAAAACTAACAAATTTTTACGACCCTGGGGTCGTCAAATTGGTTGAAATTTCGGTTGTCGCGAAATGCTTTCCATTGCATCAGGATCGATTAATACACATAAGAAAACATGGAAACAGGTGTGCGCGAGTCATTGGTAGGCCTTATAGGGCCGCCGTGGCAGTTGAAAGATCAGCTCGAAAACTAACAAATTTTGACGACCCTGGGGTCGTCAAATTGGTTGAAATTTCTGATGTCGCGAAATGCTTTCCATTGCATCAGGATCGGTTAAAACACGTAAGAAAACATGGAAACAGGTGTGCGCGAGTCATTGGTAGGCCTAATAGGGCCGCCGTGGCAGTTGAAAGATCAGCTCGAAAACTAACAAATTTTGACGACCCTGGGGTCGTCAAATTGGTTGAAATTTCTGATGTCGCGAAATGCTTTCCATTGCATCAGGATCGGTTAATACACGTAAGAAAACATGGAAACAGGTGTGCGCGAGTCATTGGTAGGCCTAATAGGGCCGCCGTGGCAGTTGAAAGATCAGCTCGAAAACTAACAAATTTGTACGACCCTGGGGTCGTCAAATTGGTTGAAATTTCGGTTGTCGCGAAATGCTTTCCATTGCATCAGGATCGGTTAATACACGTAAGAAAACATGGAAACAGGGTGTGCGCGAGTCATTGGTAGGCCTAATAGGGCCGCCGTGGGCAGTTGAAAGATCAGCTCGAAAACTAACAAATTTTGACGACCCTGGGGTCGTCAAATTGGTTTGAAATTTCTGATGTCGCGAAATGCTTTCCATTGCATCAGGATCGGTTAATACACGTAAGAAAACATGGAAACAGGTGTGCGCGAGTCATTGGTAGGGCCTAATAGGGCCGCCGTGGCAGTTGAAAGATCAGCTCGAAAACTAACAAATTTTTACGACCCTGGGGTCGTCAAATTGGTTGAAATTTCTGATGTCGCGAAATGCTTTCCATTGCATCAGGATCGGTTAATACACGTAAGAAAACATGGAAACAGGTGTGCGCGAGTCATTGGTAGGCCTAATAGGGCCGCCCGTGGCAGTTGAAAGATCAGCTCGAAAACTAACAAATTTTGACGACCCTGGGGTCGTCAAATTGGTTGAAATTTCTGATGTCGCGAAATGCTTTCCATTGCATCAGGATCGGTTAATACACGTAAGAAAACATGGAAACAGGTGTGCGCGAGTCATTGGTAGGCCTAATAGGGCCGCCGTGGCAGTTGAAAGATCAGCTCGAAAACTAACAAATTTTTACGACCCTGGGGTCGTCAATTGGTTGAAATTTCGGTTGTCGCGAAATGCTTTCCATTGCATCAGGATCGATTAATACAAGAAGAAAACATGGAAACAGGTGTGCGCGAGTCATTGGTAGGCCTAATAGGGCCGCCGTGGCAGTTGAAAGATCAGCTCGAAAACTAACAAATTTTGACGACCCTGGGGTCGTCAAATTGGTTGAAATTTCGGTTGTCGCGAAATGCTTTCCATTGCATCAGGATCGATTAATACACGTAAGAAAACATGGAAACAGGTGTGCGCGAGTCATTGGTAGGCCTAATAGGGCCGCCGTGGCAGTTGAAAGATCAGCTCGAAAACTAACAAATTTTTACGACCCTGGGGTCGTCAAATTGGTTGAAATTTCTGATGTCGCGAAATGCTTTCCATTGCATCAGGATCGGTTAATACACGTAAGAAAACATGGAAACAGGTGTGCGCGAGTCATTGGTAGGCCTAATAGGGCCGCCGTGGCAGTTGAAAGATCAGCTCGAAAACTAACAAATTTTTACGACCCTGGGGTCGTCAAATTGGTTGAAATTTCGGTTGTCGCGAAATGCTTTCCATTGCATCAGGATCGGTTAATACACGTAAGAAAACATGGAAACAGGTGTGCGCGAGTCATTGGTAGGCCTAATAGGGCCGCCGTGGCAGTTGAAAGATCAGCTCGAAAACTAACAAATTTTTGACGACCCTGGGGTCGTCAAATTGGTTGAAATTTCTGATGTCGCGAAATGCTTTCCATTGCATCAGGATCGGTTAATACACGTAAGAAAACATGGAAACAGGTGTGCGCGAGTCATTGGTAGGCCTAATAGGGCCGCCGTGGCAGTTGAAAGATCAGCTCGAAAACTAACAAATTTTGACGACCCTGGGGTCGTCAAATTGGTTGAAATTTCTGATGTCGCGAAATGCTTTCCATTGCATCAGGAGTCGGTTAATACACGTAAGAAAACATGGAAACAGGTGTGCGCGAGTCATTGGTAGGCCTAATAGGGCCGCCGTGGCAGTTGAAAGATCAGCTCGAAAACTAACAAATTTTGACGACCCTGGGGTCGTCAAATTGGTTGAAATTTCTGATGTCGCGAAATGCTTTCCATTGCATCAGGATCGGTTAATTACACGTAAGAAAACATGGAAACAGGTGTGCGCGAGTCATTGGTAGGCCTAATAGGGCCGCCGTGGCAGTTGAAAGATCTGCTCGAAAAACTAACAAATTTTGACGACCCTGGGGTCGTCAAATTGGTTGAAATTTCTGATGTCGCGAAATGCTTTCCATTGCATCAGGAATCGGTTAATACACGTAAGAAAACATGGAAACAGGTGTGCGCGAGTCATTGGTAGGCCTAATAGGGCCGCCGTGGCAGTTGAAAGATCAGCTCGAAAACTAACAAATTTTGACGACCCTGGGGTCGTCAAATTGGTTGAAATTTCTGATGTCGCGAAATGCTTTCCATTGCATCAGGATCGGTTAATACACGTAAGAAAACATGGAAACAGGTGTGCGCGAGTCATTGGTAGGCCTAATAGGGCCGCCGTGGCAGTTGAAAGATCTGCTCGAAAACTAACAAATTTTGACGACCCTGGGGTCGTCAAATTGGTTGAAATTTCTGATGTCGCGAAATGCTTTCCATTGCATCAGGATCGGTTAATACACGTAAGAAAACATGGAAACAGGTGTGCGCGAGTCATTGGTAGGCCTAATAGGGCCGCCGTGGCAGTTGAAAGATCAGCTCGAAAACTAACAAATTTTGACGACCCTGGGGTCGTCAAATTGGTTGAAATTTCGGTTGTCGCGAAATGCTTTCCATTGCATCAGGATCGATTAATACACGTAAGAAAACATGGAAACAGGTGTGCGCGAGTCATTGGTAGGGCCTAATAGGGCCGCCGTGTCAGTTGAAAGATCAGCTTGGAAACCTTACAAATTTTTACGACCCTGGGGTCGTCAAATTGGTTGAAATTTCTGATGTCGCGAAATGCTTTCCATTGCATCAGGATCGGTTTAATACACGTAAGAAAACATGGAAAACAGGTGTGCGCGAGTCATTGGTAGGCCTAATAGGGCCGCCGTGGCAGTTGAAAGATCAGCTCGAAAACTAACAAATTTTGACGACCCTGGGGGTCGTCAAATTGGTTGAAATTTCTGATGTCGCGAAATGCTTTCCATTGCATCAGGATCGGTTAATACACGTAAGAAAACATGGAAACAGGTGTGCGCGAGTCATTGGTAGGCCTAATAGGGCCGCCGTGGCAGTTGAAAGATCAGCTCGAAAACTAACAAATTTTGACGACCCTGGGGTCGTCAAATTGGTTGAAATTTCGGTTGTCGCGAAATGCTTTCCATTGCATCAGGATCGGTTAATACACGTAAGAAAACATGGAAACAGGTGTGCGCGAGTCATTGGTAGGCCTAATAGGGCCGCCGTGGCAGTTGAAAGATCAGCTCGAAAACTAACAAATTTTTACGACCCTGGGGTCGTCAAATTGGTTGAAATTTCTGATGTCGCGAAATGCTTTCCATTGCATCAGGATCGGTTAATACACGTAAGAAAACATGGAAACAGGTGTGCGCGAGTCATTGGTAGGCCTAATAGGGCCGCCGTGGCAGTTGAAAGATCAGCTCGAAAACTAACAAATTTTTACGACCCTGGGGTCGTCAAATTGGTTGAAATTTCGGTTGTCGCGAAATGCTTTCCATTGCATCAGGATCGATTAATACACGCAAGAAAACATGGAAACAGGTGTGCGCGAGTCATTGGTAGGCCTAATAGGGCCGCCGTGGCAGTTGAAAGATCAGCTCGAAAACTAACAAATTTTGACGACCCTGGGGTCGTCAAATTGGTTGAAATTTCGGTTGTCGCGAAATGCTTTTCCATTGCATCAGGATCGATTAATACACGTAAGAAAACATGGAAACAGGTGTGCGCGAGTCATTGGTAGGCCTTATAGGGGCCGCCGTGGCAGTTGAAAGATCAGCTCGAAAACTAACAAATTTTGACGACCCTGGGGTCGTCAAATTGGTTGAAATTTCTGATGTCGCGAAATGCTTTCCATTGCATCAGGATCGATTAATACACGTAAGAAAACATGGAAACAGGTGTGCGC
>OU744319.1:62243605-62348558 GCA_916610145.1 Eristalis arbustorum | reverse complement strand
CTATTAGGCCTACCAATGACTTGCGCACACCTCTTTGCATGTCCTGGTACGTGTATAATCGATCCTGAGAGTTTGGAGTGCATCCGAGAACATTGAGATTTTGATCCCAAAATCCAAGCAGTGGTTAGTAAGGCATTTCTGATGGATTTCCTGCCTCATCTTCCAACTGCCACAGCGGCCCTATTAGGCCTACCAATGACTTGCGCACACCTCTTTGCATGTCCTGGTACGTGTATTAATCGATCCTGAGAGTTTGGAGTGCATCCGAGAACATTGAGATTTTGACCCCAAAATCCAAGCAGTGGTTAGTAAGGCATTTCTGATGGATTTCCTGCCTCATCTTCCAACTGCCACAGCGGCCCTATTAGGCCTACCAATGACTTGCGCACACCTTTTTGCATGTCCTGGTGTGCGTATTAATCGATCCTGAGAGTTTGGAGTGCATCCGAGAACATTGAGATTTTGACCCCAAAATCCAAGCAGTGGTTAGTAAGGCATTTCTGATGGATTTCCTGCCTCATCTTCCAACTGCCACAGCGGCCCTATTAGGCCTACCAATGACTTGCGCACACCTTTTTGCATGTCCTGGTGTGTGTATTAATCGATCCTGAGAGTTTGGGGTGCATCCGAGAACATTGAGATTTTGACCCCAAAATCCAAGCAGTGGTTAGTAAGGCATTTCTGATGGATTTCCTGCCTCATCTTCCAACTGCCACAGCGGCCCTATTAGGCCTACCAATGACTCGCGCACACCTGTTTCCATGTTTTCTTACGTGTATTAATCGATCTTGATGCAATGGAAAGCATTTCGCGACATCGACGTGATTGGACGAACACAGCGAGCCGTCAATGAGGCGTTTACTGGCTTAGGAGCGGAGTCTTCCAAAATGGGTCTGGTGGTAAATGACGGCAAAACAAAGTACATGCTGTCATCGAGACTGGAAGGAAAAACATTGACCTCTCGGACAGAGCGTCACAATGGGCAGCAGAAGCAAAGCTCAAAGAGCAAGTGTGTGAGGGAATTGAGTTCGTCGTTATCAAGCCGTCCTCCACAGCGAAGGCCCAAGTTACCCTTCTTTAGTGTTTAGGTCACACCCACCAGCAATGTGGAAAGCCCGAGAAAAATCAAGTTCTTAGATTACCACAAATGCGAGTCGGACGGCCTATGAAGACAGTCATCTCAACAATGCGTTCTATCTGTGTACCTTTCTTGTTTACAAGGGCCACCTGCGACGGTTCCACAATGTGGCAATGGACCGTCCTAGAAGTTCTGATGATGGGCATGAGATGGAGTCATTCCACCTTTCAGGATAAAACAGCTCCATAACAAACGCAAAACAATGCACCCAACTAATCATGAAAGTTCTTCTCTGTACCACCTCTTAAGTGAGACCACCACCATCTCCCACATGATGACCCCCGCGTCTTGTGGACAAAGTTAGCAAAATATTGATAGCCCGCCAGTGTCCTCGAGCACATATTTCCCCGATATCACACAGCTTCCATCATCTTGCATTCAAGTCAGCAGACAAAAACAAGACTCCTTAGAGCATCCACTTGCCATATGACCCAGTGAGACCATAATTACATTCAGATATCGTAGTCAGCAGAAAAATAAGAATCCCTAATCCCCGAGTCAATGTCCTTTAAGAGCCTTGTCCTGGCTTGTCGTGACACCTAATAAATTCAAATTCAGTGGAAAAACCGCATCTTTTGTGATTCAACAATCTTCATTGAATTTCCTAGTGTCAAATCTGTGAACAAAAGAAACAGTCCTTCCTTCCGTTCGACCGAAGCTCTTTTATCCCTTTCGAAGGACAATGAAAGAAAATCACTTCCAATGCACGGCTATTATGCAAAAATGGCCCACAAAACCACACACGAAGACGATTGTGTGGAGCTGAGAGAAAATGCGGAACATCTTCTTTTGTTTGAGAATGGATACTTTATTTTCTTCTCGTCCTGGTTGGTTTTTCTTTTTTCTGTTCTGCTCTTTCTTTCTGCTCCTCGTTCTTGCAACGAGTCGAGAGTAAGTTACCACAAATGTAAAGGGTGCCTGGGTCAAGATAGTACAATGAATGATCATAAAATGAATGACAAAAGAAACTGAACATTTTTGTCGTCAAATATTACATCTTACGATGAGAGGGTGATTCATGAGGGATGGCAGTCAAGGGAAGTGCGTGAAATGGGGACACTTAGCGGGAGTGGTGATGTTCTAAGTGAAATATGTTGTTACCCCAGGGGCGGGGTCTTAAGCGGGAGAACTTTAAGTTTCTTAAAAGAATTTTTGCAAGTCTGATGTAGGTTTCACTTATTTTTCCATTTTATTTGTCGGTGGTCAGTCTCAGTCTCAGTCTCAGTCTCAGTCTCAGTCTCAGTCTCAGTCTCAGTCTCAGTCTCAGTCTCAGTCTCAGTCTCAGTCTCAGTCTCAGTCTCAGGTCTCAGTCTCAGTCTCAGTCTCAGTCTCAGTCTCAGTCTCAGTCTCAGTCTCAGTCTCAGTCTCAGTCTCAGTCTCAGTCTCAGTCTCAGTCTCAGTCTCAGTCTCAGTCTCAGTCTCAGTCTCAGTCTCAGTCTCAGTCTCAGTCTCAGTCTCAGTCTCAGTCTCAGTCTCAGTCTCAGTCTCAGTCTCAGTCTCAGCCTCAGTCTCAGTCTCAGTCTCAGTCTCAGTCTCAGTCTCAGTCTCAGTCTCAGTCTCAGTCTCAGTCTCAGTCTCAGTCTCAGTCTCAGTCTCAGTCTCAGTCTCGGTCTCAGTCTCAGTCTCGGTCTCGGTCTCAGTCTCAGTCTCAGTCTCGGTCTCAGTCTCAGTCTCAGTCTCAGTCTCAGTCTCAGTCTCAGTCTCAGTCTCAGTCTCAGTCTCAGTCTCAGTCTCAGTCTCAGTCTCAGTCTCAGTCTCAGTCTCAGTCTCAGTCTCAGTCTCAGTCTCAGTCTCAGTCTCAGTCTCAGTCTCAGTCTCAGTCTCAGTCTCAGTCTCAGTCTCAGTCTCAGTCGCAGTCGCAGTCTCAGTCTCAGTCGCAGTCGCAGTCTCAGTCTCAGTCTCAGTCTCAGTCGCAGTCGCAGTCTCAGTCTCAGTCTCAGTCTCAGTCTCAGTCTCAGTCTCAGTGTTCAGTCTCAGTCTCAGTCTCAGTCTCAGTCTCAGTCTCAGTCTCAGTCTCAGTCTCAGTCTCAGTCTCAGTCTCAGTCTCAGTCTCAGTCTCAGTCTCAGTCTCAGTCTCAGTCTCAGTCTCAGTCTCAGTCTCAGTCTCAGTCTATCTCAGTCTCAGTCTCAGTCTCAGTCTCAGTCTCAGTCTCAGTCTCAGTCTCAGTCTCAGTCTCAGTCTCAGTCTCAGTCTCAGTCTCAGTCTCAGTCGCAGTCGCAGTCTCAGTCTCAGTCGCAGTCGCAGTCTCAGTCTCAGTCTCAGTCTCAGTCTCAGTCTCAGTCTCAGTCTCACTCTCAGTCTCAGTCTCAGTCTCAGTCTCACTCTCAGTCTCAGTCTCAGTGCTCAGTCTTAGTCTCAGTGTTCAGTCTTAGTCTCAGTGTTCAGTCTCAGTCTCAGTCTCAGTCTCAGTCTCAGTCTCAGTCTCAGTCTCAGTCTCAGTCTCAGTCTCAGTCTCAGTCTCAGTCTCAGTCTCAGTCTCAGTCTCAGTCTCAGTCTCAGTCTCAGTCTCAGTCTCAGTCTCAGTCTCAGTCTCAGTCTCAGTCTCAGTCTCAGTCTCAGTCTCAGTCTCAGTCTCAGTCTCAGTCTCAGTCTCAGTCTCAGTCTCAGTCTCAGTCTCAGTCTCAGTCTCAGTCTCAGTCTCAGTCTCAGTCTCAGTCTCAGTCTCAGTCTCAGTCTCAGTCTCAGTCTCAGTGCTCAGTCTCAGTCTCAGTCTCAGTCTCAGTCTCAGTGCTCAGTCTCAGTCTCAGTGTTCAGTCTCAGTGCTCAGTCTCAGTCTCAGTGTTCAGTCTCAGTGTTCAGTCTCAGTCTCAGTCTCAGTCTCAGTCTCAGTCTCAGTCTCAGTCTCAGTCTCAGTCTCAGTCTCAGTCTCAGTCTCAGTCTCAGTCTCAGTGCTCAGTCTCAGTGCTCAGTCTCAGTGCTCAGTCTCAGTCTCAGTGCTCAGTCTCAGTCTCAGTCTCAGTCTCAGTCTCAGTCTCAGTCTCAGTCTCAGTCTCAGTCTCAGTCTCAGTCTCAGTCTCAGTCTCAGTCTCAGTCTCAGTCTCAGTCTCAGTCTCAGTCTCAGTCTCAGTCTCAGTCTCAGTCTCAGTCTCAGTCTCAGTCTCGGTCTCAGTCTCAGTCTCAGTCTCAGTCTCAGTCTCAGTCTCAGTCTCAGTCTCAGTCTCAGTCTCAGTCTCAGTCTCAGTCTCAGTCTCAGTCTCAGTCTCAGTCTCAGTCTCAGTCTCAGTCTCAGTCTCAGTCTCAGTCTCAGTCTCAGTCTCAGTCTCAGTCTCAGTCTCAGTCTCAGTCTCAGTCTCAGTCTCAGTCTCAGTCTCAGTCTCAGTCTCAGTCTCAGTCTCAGTCTCAGTCTCAGTCTCAGTCTCAGTCTCAGTCTCAGTCTCAGTCTCAGTCTCAGTCTCAGTCTCAGTCTCAGTCTCAGTCTCAGTCTCAGTCTCAGTCTCAGTCTCAGTCTCAGTCTCAGTCTCAGTCTCAGTCTCAGTCTCAGTCTCAGTCTCAGTCTCAGTCTCAGTCTCAGTCTCAGTCTCAGTCTCAGTCTCAGTCTCAGTCTCAGTCTCAGTCTCAGTCTCAGTCTCAGTCTCAGTCTCAGTCTCAGTCTCAGTCTCAGTCTCAGTCTCAGTCTCAGTCTCAGTCTCAGTCTCAGTGCTCAGTCTCAGTGCTCAGTCTCAGTCTCAGTCTCAGTCTCAGTCTCAGTGTTCAGTCTCAGTGCTCAGTCTCAGTCTCAGTGTTCAGTCTCAGTGCTCAGTCTCAGTCTCAGTGCTCAGTCTCAGTGCTCAGTCTCAGTCTCAGTGCTCAGTCTCAGTGTTCAGTCTCAGTGTTCAGTCTCAGTGTTCAGTCTCAGTGTTCAGTCTCAGTGTTCAGTCTCAGTGTTCAGTCTCAGTGTTCAGTCTCAGTGTTCAGTCTCAGTGTTCAGTCTCAGTGTTCAGTCTCAGTGTTCAGTCTCAGTGTTCAGTCTCAGTGTTCAGTCTCAGTGTTCAGTCTCAGTGTTCAGTCTCAGTGTTCAGTCTCAGTGTTCAGTCTCAGTGTTCAGTCTCAGTGTTCAGTCTCAGTGTTCAGTCTCAGTGTTCAGTCTCAGTGTTCAGTCTCAGTGTTCAGTCTCAGTGTTCAGTCTCAGTGTTCAGTCTCAGTGTTCAGTCTCAGTGTTCAGTCTCAGTGTTCAGTCTCAGTGTTCAGTCTCAGTGTTCAGTCTCAGTGTTCAGTCTCAGTGTTCAGTCTCAGTGTTCAGTCTCAGTGTTCAGTCTCAGTGTTCAGTCTCAGTGTTCAGTCTCAGTGTTCAGTCTCAGTGTTCAGTCTCAGTGTTCAGTCTCAGTGTTCAGTCTCAGTTTCATGCGCCGTCCCACCACGACCCGTTGCCACCCTCCAAGGACATCAATCTGTTCCGTATTATCTCATCATGATGCTGACTTCCCATGATGGTCTGAATGGGTGCCGTCATGAGCTATAAACGTTACTTCCTTGCTCTGCACACTTCCGCAAAATAAAAACAAAGAGCGGCCCTTCTGACACTTCCACTCAACTGCTTTATCTCTCTCCAACCAAATTACCCTGGATTTCATGCCTCAACTACTGACACGGAAAGTGTCTTCCGAAATTTCGAGTGTGCTCTTCAGAGAAAAAAAAACAGAACCCCCCTCTTTGTGCACACGCCCAAGTACTCGTACAAGGCTCAAAATTATAGAGACTGTTATGGAAACTCTTAGCCTTGACATCAGAGCGTTCACACACCAATGAAGCGTAACATCCAACCACCCAGGCACACACACACACTGCCGCATACATCAAGCCTCCCCCGAAAAAGCTTATTTATCCACTTTATGGTCGGGTCAGAGCAGCTGATTTATGCTCTCCACTCCAACCCCCAACTCTGAGCGTGTGGGTGGGGGGTTGGGTACTATCCCGTTCACATGGTCGCTCTTCCTTGTTGCGCCCTCACATCCACACACAGACGTACCGAGAAACCCAATTATGGTTCTGTAGTTGCTGACTTGATAGTTTCTCTGGCAAATGCAATCGTCTAGCTTCTGTGTGAGTGGGTGGCGCTTGCGCCCGACTCCCGCCTCGGTGCTTTGTATTTGAAAGATGAATGCTTTCAGCCTGGAGATAGAAATGATCTCATGAATTATTTATGAATAATTGATATAAAGTTTCCAAAAACTTTTCAGGAGACGGGGTGTAACAACTCATTCTCCGCAAGGACGACAACGACGACTACGACGACGATGACGACGAATCCAAGAGTGCCCGTCGATTGAGCACACAAGACAAAGTGTGTAGCTGTCGTCTGCAATGGATTTCCCGGAGTTTTCCGAAATTTATTTACGTTTTCATGAAAACCCCTTGGAAGTTTGCTGTGTGAGAACACTGTGGGCTAGGGAAGGCTTTAAACGAGATTCTAGAAAATGAGGCGTTTTTTGTTGGATGGAATAAATTGTCCTCAAAAGCAGTACATGCACTCGGTTCGGGGGTCTCTGTCGGTTTGGGGGTCTCTTGCTGCGGCTGCGGTGGTTGATGAGACAAAGATACTTTTTTTTCCGAATTTTCTCTGATGTGGATGTCATGTGAGCCTCAAAGGGATGGCTTTTCGGGCGAGAGTCACACAAGTGGCTTGCCTCGAGGTCGGAAGTTTGGTGTGGTAACAAACGATTCGAGGGGGTTTGCAGACACAATCGTCGTCGTCGGCCTCAAAGGTGGTTTCCGAACTGTAATCAGCACCGGAGACGGAGTTATTCATGTGAGGGGTCATTGTAGTCTTTGTTGCTTGATGCTGGACTTAAAGTTCTGGCTTCTTTAAGAGCTGCCCCACATTAGTGAACCCTCACTTCACAATCGAATTGAGACATCTCTCGAGAGCCATGGGCATCAGGGGAAGACAAATGCGCCTTCAATCAAAAAAACCAATCACACCGTTGACTTACGGCTTGACATTCGAGAACAATTTTAAATGAGACAACAGATGTCCTCAGACATCCGTCCGCGAAGCACAAAGACGTCACATCAATTGTCACGTGTCAGTGGACATTCGTTGCCGAAGAGCTACACACAGCTCATCAATTTGCCAACGAAGACGGGCGATAAGTTTTGCTATTGTCTGTCTATGTTGATGCAGGACTTGATCCCGGGGTGGGTGCGACTCAAGGTATTTTTGTTGCCCCTGGACTGGTTGTGGTGGTTGGTGTTGGAGGTAAAGAGTGTCCTTGTCCTTCCTCTGGAAGTGAGCCCCGAGAGGAGGGACTGGTAGCGGTAGATGCTGTTGGAGGTACAGAGTGTCCTTGTAATCAATTCAACGCATGTCGAAGCTCAAGCGACTAGGTTTTGTCTTCATTTTCGCATGACAAAACCTGAATTAAGCTCCACAGCATACGCCTTTCAGCTTCTCCAGCCGATGTCCCACCACAAAATCGGTCTCCACTCATTGCACAGTCCACACACCGGCATCCGGTACAAAAACATCCCAACCAACAGTCCCCCCCTATGCACACTCACTCTCCCGGCAGTAGGTCATTACATATGCACAAATCGGAAGTAACTCGGTTTCAAAGTTTCATCTGGTGCTCCCTCAGTCGATTCGGTCGTTTCGCAAGCACAAACACCAGCGCCCACTTGAAATGCAACGATTTGCGTTTTGCATGAAAATCCCCGAGTGAAAAACAATAAACAGGAGTGGCACGTTGTGATTTATCCCGGCAGCAGGACCAGGCCACGATGAGGAATCAATTGAATATCTCAGCTCGTCGATGTAGCGAGTTGTGTAGCGTAGACAGTGATTCTTTGTTCAGCCTTGGGGATGAACTTACAGATGCAGTCGATGTTCGCTGAAGGAGTGCTCTGAGAGCACACCAGGCGCCTTAGGTGGTCTCTGGGAAGGCGTCCGATGGAGAGATGCATGTTTGGAGATTTTGTTGCACGAGACAACGATAAGCGATGAGCTACTGCGATACGATTGTGTGCTGCAGGAAAGTTGTCAAATTGATGTGAGTTATGAGCGAATTCAGATGTGTGCTGGTGAAGTATTCGATGGAGGGCTTCGCTCATAAATTCGTTATGCATTTCCACGTTTTTATTGGATGGAGGATAAACTCAATGGATTTTGGGTGTCTGTGGAGTCTCTGAACATGTTCCTTCCTCCTGCCTGCTTCTAGGTGTTCTCGTATAATCGAACCTCAAGCTTTACTACTTGATGACCGGTTGGCATTTGAAGCCGGAGTTCGTGAAGACCAACATTTCAATCCAACAGTGTGGACAACTGCTTCTCTTAAGTGCTTCTCGCGAACCGTCATGTCCTACTGATCGTGATGTACGGGAAAAAACCGATTCGTTGCGCCCCATGTGCCCTAAGAAGCAAGTAACGCACTAACCAACGTTTGTTCTTCGATTTGAGAGCGCTCGCTAAGAACCCACTGTTACACCGATTTTTCCACTTCCGCTCAAGCTCTATCGGGAGGGTGCCTCACCAGCGGTGGAGACGGCCGTGCACTTGATGTTTTATATGTGGGCTCCACTCGATTAACCTTCCGTACGATCAACCACCTCTTGAACCGCGTCTCGTACTCGTACCGTGTTTCCGCCGATCTGGTACGAAATTCTCGTGCGCACCAGCGTGTGTATCAGCGCACCACCGCACCAGCGAACACGGCCACCGCCTGAACTTGTTGCGACGTTTTAGTTTAGCTTGGTTGACTAACGTATGTGACAACCACACTCAGGTCAGCGTACCACAGCGTTGTGTCACCACAGGAATCGATTTGATCTTAACCAGTAAACCTTTTCTTCTTCTTCGTATGGCGCTACAGTCCACGGTGAACCTGGATCTCAGTCAACAAACCTCTCCGGCTGGCACGATCCTTAGTCCTTAATTTTCTACCATTTGGAGCCTCTACTACTGATACTGATATTCCTTAACTCTGTCTTGTCATTGGAATACGAGGGGTCTCAGTAGTTGAATCTGGGAGAGGACAGAGCACGGCAATTGCATGTAAGGTTTCCAAGGTTCTCCTCATCTTTTTCATCTTCGCAGCTTCTGCAAAGGTCGTTGTAGGAACTAGTCTAGTCTAGTCTAGTCTGGAGCCGTGAACACCGACAGCGGATAACACCAATAGGAGTTGCTCTTCACGAGCATAGGTTTAATTCAGCTTATTGGCCCAATTTTATTTCCCTGCACCACAGCACCATCCCCCTCCAAGTAATGCAAATCAATGTAGCTTAACAAACCTGTTGATACTTCTCCATCGCCACTTTCACTCTATTTGCGAACGGAAGAAGACAACCCACTGAGTTTCCGGCAAAATAAAATAGGATAAACGTCGTTTTGTCAACCGCCCAGGGAGCGACACAAAAAACTAATTGCTCCCAAGCGGAAACAATCTCCTCCGATACGGACGGATAATTTGTGTAGAGGCAACAAGGGCAATTTACTTATTTGTGCACTATCTCCGATCAGAAGTGCTGGAGATGGATGGAGAGTCTAAAGAAGAGGTGATGAGGTCCTCCAAATGTTGAATTTGACTGTCGTTGAACTACATGAGTATTCAAATGACACCAAATGGTGTAGTGGCCATCACTACACCAGTGGTCAAAATTGAGTTTTTCTTCAAGTCATTATGAGTGCCTTTTGTTGTTACCGACTACTTTGCCTGTTAATGCATCCAGTGGAGTGGAAGCTGTTTTCTCATTAAAATGCTCTTTAGAAATTATTTCGTCACTTGTTTGCAACGTCCTCTCTGGAAACTCGGACTGTAATGCAATGATAATTGGATTAGTAACTTCGTCTCTTTTACAGAAGTTCGTGAAAGATGTAACATCATTATGTTGACGTTCTGCAGAAGGAAGTCAAACAATGTTCTTCTGTGCCAACCTACAGACTTCCGAGTTCTTGCTCCACTTGCGTGTAATACTCTAGTCTTTCAACAGGAGTCAAGATCTACAAGACACACTTGCCTTAGTGATGCCGTAAAATGAGCTTGAAAATGGAGTTGATGTGAAAAAAGCGTGAGGAAGCAAGTAGCCAACTAAAATTCGAAATAATAGCCACCAAATGCAGTTAGTAAACTAACGACTAACTACAAATTAGTCCTTGTTCTCAGCTATCCAGTACAATACACTCATGTTTCTCCGTTCTCTTGGGACACTTGTTTAACAGATCACCACCTTTGTTTTGAGTCCAGGCATATTCCTAGGAACAACCTCGTAACTAATGTTCCGTATTGTCTTGTTCTCATTGATTTTTATTTCAAAGCTGCTTAATTTGTCCAATAAGCCTTGTAGTTGCCTATTGACTTCATAGTGCTGTCGGGTCGCTGTCATTATTCCTTTCTCTCTTCGAACAAGCATTTTAGGAGTGCTTGATCCCAGGACACTTCCTTGAGTCGCTCCTGCCGTCGTCGTCCTACTGTACATAGAGAGTGCGAAACTAAGACGGAGCATAGTTTATGGGGCAGCCCTTGGTCGAAGGCTGTTCAAAAATACGATTACGCTGTTCTTTTTTTTTTGTCGAAGTCCATCTTCTGTAGTCATCATTAATGCTTTCCACCGGCGCAACAGTCTGTAGTGGAAATAGGCTTCAACCAAAAACCCTCTCAACAAAAACCCTTTACGATTCTTAACCTGCTGCCCAAATTTCATAAGCTAAGTTGGTTAAGGTCAATCCACACCGTATGCGACATCGCTGTCATGGATGATCTCCATTACGTTGCACATTGGTGTGAGGTCGAAGACTCTTCTGGCCGGAGCCAGGTTGCCCATGCCTTCTACATACGCTTGAGTTCCTAGACGCCTGACTTGTAGCCCATGCGGTTCGAGATTGAACTGATCTTCTGCTAAGGATCACTTTAACGTAGAACATTTCTTAAGGCTCTAGGCATCATCTGCTCTTGGGAATGCATCCGAGCGTCAAGCAGTACTAAGATGATCCATCGTGGGAGAAGTTTGGCGGTCAAAACTGGTGGCACGTGCCAGCATGCGTAAAGACGGGCTGCCTAGTCTCAATCAATGAACAGACAGTGAGTGCTCATCTGCATTTTCTAAGTTTTTTCTAGGAGCCGCGGCAGTTCAATAACTTCGTCTATGTAACCATGGATGCACGAATGGTTTCAGACGTTCAAATCGACAGATCAGATCTTGGTCATGCTTAGGAAACGTATCCTTCTGGAATGAGTAAAGTTGAAGGGTTCTCCCGTTCTCGGGCATACGATACTGATGTTCCACTCATCGGGAATGCGACCATATCTTACAAATGAGCTGATGCATGTCCTACCAGCGCAATCTCCACCTGGCTTAAAGAGTTTTGAAGACAGTCCGTGTGGACCAGGAGCTATCTCGACTTCGTCCACGTCGGGTAATGGAATCCTGTTCCATTAATTTGCATTGTGTGGACTGGTATTTCTTCATTTATTGAGAAATGATTAACGACTTCAGAAAGTGGTAGCATTTCCTCCCAAAAAACATTTGTCCCATGCTGTCGTACGTCTTTTATTCAAAGAGTGCGTGGAATGGTAGTTTGTCCTGCGCTAGTCCTGCAATTGTCCTAGTCTTCGTCTCTTCCGTTTAAATGACAGAAAGCGAACCATTGGTATGTACTACTATGTGTGTTCCAATGGAAGCGTTCCCATTAACACTGTTCTGTATTCTTCTTCTTTGATTGGCGCTACAGTCCGGGGTGGACCTGGGCCTCAACCAACATGCCTCTCCAGCTAGCACGATCTTTCGCCAGCTGCATCCAGCTGCGCACACCAAGCTGGTTGAGGTCCTTTTCCACTTGTGTACGCCATCTCGTGCGAGGACGTCCTCTGTTGCGCTGTCCCAATGGCTCGGTGTCGAAGACTCTGTTCTGTATAGACATACTATTAAGGGCTGCCTTTAAATCGACGAATTCGTGGTGGAAACCAATCTTCATGGAGTGCAAGAAAAATCATGGACATCCCTAGCTTAAAACCACGGGTATCCCTTGCAATACGTGACAAAAGGCATCAAGGCTTCCCAGAAAACGGCAGAGGGAGACCCATCCTCAATGGATACGACACATGCTGTGGCTTATGCTGTCCCCCCATTTCTGTAAAACTCGTCCTTTCCTAAGACCACAATATGTCCACTCCCCAAATCAACAAAAAAAAGCACCCCCATCCCTCTGCGACATCCCTTTTGATTTATTCCAAACCGAGGGGTTTTCTATTTCCCTTTGTTCTGGGCTTCCCCTTTTATCATTATTCGCTGGCGAAACAATAAAATGTCAATATTTTCATCCATTGTACCTAAAGCGCATCGGGATGTGCGCTTTCATTTGCAGCACTCCCCATTTGAATTATTACCGCAAACAGCTCATTAGCTGAAATGTCTTTGCAAAGAATGCTCGCATGTGCATGTGCATGTGCATCGCTGGGGCGGGGGCTTGCAGTCATTATCTTGATTGAAAGTGTATTTTCAAGATGCAAGAGTCAAACAATTGATTGCCACATGAATGACGCATTTGAAATCATAATGGATCACTATTCAGTCGATGGTCACTGTGACATGTGCAAATGAGTGCATGGGACGCTTCAATTCGAGACCGAGCATGTTAGGGGAGGGCTAGTGGTTGCTATACAAATGGGATTTGCTCTCAATCGTCACAGGGTGTGACGATGACTCTCGGTTAGAGCCCAAAAATGTGTCGTTACAGGTAATACAAGGTAAGGAAAACCCTCTCGTGAGAGTTATTTAGAAGGAACCTGCACCAAAAATCAGTAATATCAAGCCATTTAAGGGAACATTCCTCTTCAGCGTACTTTGCTCTGCTTCGACCGCGTATTGTGCGGCGGATTTTCTTCAATGGACGCAAACGTATAGCCGAATATCACATTGTTCGCCCGTTCTGCTTGGCGTCCTCTTCTTCTTTTGAAGTTGCGCTACCACAATCCGGAGTGAACCCGGGCCTCAACCAACATGCGTCTCCATCTACTGCCAGGCGAATCCACTTTGGCACGCCCAGTTGGTTGAGGTCCTTGGCCACCTGGGTGCGCCATATGTCTCGTGGTTATCCTCTGTTGCATTGTCCCAATGGCTCAGATTTGATGATTTTTCGGGCTGGAGCTGTGATGTCCATAGGCTCTATATGGCCTAGCCGTCTTAACCGTTGTATTCATAGACGCTTCATTAGACGAATGTCGCCGTATAGCCTCCAGACGCCATCAACGCAAGCAAGACCAAAAATTGCACTCAGAACTGTGTTCTCGGAAAGACCAAGCGCCTCCTCATCCGCCTTTAATAGCGTCCACGGCTCTTCCCGGTAGAGCAGGACTGGGATGGTCAAGGTGTTACACAAGGCCAGCTTGGTCAAGATAGGGCTCTACAACTCAATTCCTTCTTGAGCCCAAAGAAACAGCGATCTATTTACTGCGAAGCCGAGGTAGACGAAGTGCTTGATTACCCAGAGTTTCTGCTGCCCATTGTGACGCTCTGTCCAAGAGGTCGATGTTGTGCGTCCTTCTCGGTGACAGCCTGTACTTCGTTTTGCACTCATTTGCCACCAGACCCATTTTGGCAGACGCCGTTGTGTTCACACAATCACGCTAATGTCATCCACTTAAGCAAGCAGTTGAACAGACTTTTGGAAGACCGTGCCTTTTGTGTTGACGCTTGAGTTTCGCATGATCCTCTCAGGGATGATGTAGAAGATGATAAACGACAGTGTGTTTGCTTCTTCTTCGTTGGCTGGAGATACGGTCCGGTTGGGCCTGATCCTCAGCCAACATACTTCTCTATTTAGCTAGTTTCTTCTAGCCACGCACGTCAAACTTATTAAGGTCCTCCTCTAGCTGCGTGCACCAGAGGACTCGTGGTCTACATTTACCGCGTTGGCCATCGGGGTTGGAGTGGAAGACTTTCCGGTCCGGAGCATTGATGTCAATTCGCTCTTCGTAGCCTAGCCATCTGAGACGAGAGATTCGAGCTCGTTGGACCAGATCGATGTACCGCGTGTGCAGTTCGTCGTTCAGTCTCCTTCTCCAAGCACCATCAGTACATACAGGACTGAGTTCGAAGAAATTTCCCCTCGAAGCGACCAAGAATATCCTCGTCCATTTAGTTAGTGTGCATGCAGGGCTGGGACTATCAAGGTCTTATACATAAATTGATATCTTGGTTCTTCGAGAGAGGGTTTAACGTCTCAATGGCCTTCCAAGTCCAAAAATACAGCGATTGGCCAGCGTGATCCTCGGTCTTATCCTCGCGGTGATGTCATTGCTTATGTAAACTTCTGTGCCTAGGTAGACAAAGTCATTCACTTCTTCGAAGTTATAGCTGTCTATAGCGACGTTTTGTTCAAGACGTCGATGTTGGTGGGCCATTTTCATACACCTTCTAGATGCTCACAAACGCCGCCCGTTGTGTTCTTCCGATGATGTCAGTGTCATCGGGATATGCGAGCAGCGTGTTGCCTTGCCTACAACTTTTTTGGCATTAAAGCTTTCGATGACTTCGTTACCGACATTGATGGAGTAGCGAGAGTTCTCCATAGTTATACTGCACAACCTGACGGGTTTGACAGGAATGTCAACACTAGCCATGGCGTTTAAGAGGTTGTCTCTATGCACGCTGTCATATGCCGCCTTCAAGTGAGAATCAATTTGCACTTCGTGGGTCTTTTCCGGGATCTGCGGAGTGTGGAGATCTGTTTTACTGTGGATTTCTCTATCCTGAAATAAGGACCTATAAAATTTCAGTAAACGAACAGCTTCAGGCAAATACAAACAGCAGCAGAAAAGATTCTTAGGGTTCGTTAAAAAGTTTGCGCAATCAAATGGGTCTACTGTCTTGTGGATCGAGCTAACGACATTGAGATTCCACTCGCCGGTCATGCTCCTTTGCGACTAATCTTACAGGGAAGCTGGTGCATGCCCTACCTCCAGCTGCCGTTCGCGGACAGTCGGTCTGTGTGCAACAAGCTTTATCCGACTTAATGTTTGACATCGCTAACTTGACTTCGTCCAGGCCGAAGGAACGGTGTTCTCTTTTATGATCGTCCATTGGGTGGAGTGGACACATTAGGTACTTCTACATTACAAAACCCGGCTGAACGACATAATGAGCGAACAAAAAATGCTTCGCGATCACATTTTTCTACGCTGTCCGCGGGCTTCATTCATAAGGGTAGTTTTGTGGCATCAACATCAGAGCGCATGGTCTTCTTTCAGTGATGGTGATGTCCTAAATAAATACAGGACCCTAAACTCTACCCAGTGATCATTTAATTTGAATTCATCTGCTGATGCTCACTCGTTGAAATGCAAAACAGAATGCAAATTTTGCACTGCGGTCGTGCCACAACTGTGCATATTGCACAACCTGGTGTACGACCGAGGGAAAAATTTGAAATGCCATACGACCGTCATAGGAAACGTTAACATTTGTACGACCTAGTACAAATTGGTCTCCACAGCCAGGTCGCTTTTAATGTGAACGTAGCTATTGGCAAACAGTTGCCTTACATCTCAGCCATTCAGTGGTCTTTAAGAACCTTCAAGCTTCCAAGTGCCCTCGATGTCAGATGACTGAAAGGCCCTGCTCCCTGTCCTTGAACCAACATTGTTCGCTGCAGCAGAAGCAATTCCTTCATTCAACAAACCCCAGTGCAAAAAAACAAAACCAGGGCAATGTAATGCGAATTACCAAACTAATCCAAGCCAAAAGACCAACCGAAAAAATCCATAAAAACAAGCCCTCCCTCAATCACAGGCCCTGCGAGTTAACTCTATCATGTGGGTGCATGTTGCAGTCAGGCCTGGCTGGCTGACTGGCTGGCTGGCGTAAAAAACAGTCCTCGCAATCATCCAATCTAATGACAGCGTTGAAAATAATACCCGCCAAGCAAACGAATAAGTTAGCAACTCCACAAGCGGCACCGAGTTGCTCGTCTGTCTGCGAATTTCAGCAGCGCACAGCACCGCCAACAAAACAGTTGGCGTGTCATAAAAAGGTTGACTTCTGCGGCAACCCGGTGATTGCTTAAATTACTCGAAAAACTGTGATTACTGCGCTGTGTGTGGTGTGTGTGGTGTGTTGCCCCCTTCACCGACTTTCTAAATGGGGTCAATGGAATTATGTGTGTGTTATTACGGGGTTTCCTTCTTTTCCCTTTTGTTTGTGGCTCACAACTCCAGATGTTCACACACAACGACACCGTGTCATGCGATGGGGGTGTACTGCGGCACCTCCGGCTGATTCCACATCTGAGGGAGGACTCGAAATCAAGTTGTTTGTGAGAGTCGGCGGAGGTAAATCGATCATATCTGGACAGACCCAGAGCTGGGAGGTGTCTTAAATCTCTGTGTTATTCACCCATTCAACACAGAGCAACCAAAGCCCACAAGCAGTTTGTGCACTTCGTCCGAAATGTGAATTTGAACACGAAACTCGGCGAAAGAATGAAAACCAAACGAACGCACATCAGCAGCGATTCTCGTGGAATTACCCGACCAAGATGCTTCCGTCCAATTTGAAAGCGTTTCCTTGCGCCTTCCCTGCACCAAGCAAGAGGAGATGGCGTTGGGAGTGCTTTCTGCAGATGCAGACGCGGCCCCTCGAACTATTTGCATTTTAATATTTTATTGCCCTATCCCCGGAGCGACGGAGGAACCAAAGTCGCAGACAGACAGAGTCCTTGCAAGAGGAAATGGCAACGAAGACGCGACATGACACTGAGTGGAGTGGAACATGGGCGAACATCTAAGCGGGCTGGAAGGACACCAACGAGAGCGGAAGGAGACGTTCAAATTTGTTGGCAAATTTCGCGAGGATTTACTCATTAGCGATGTCTGTCGCTGTAATTTCACGCTTTCAATTAAAAATGAAATAAAATATAAATTTTTATCGAAAGACTACACACAGGGCGTGCGACGGAGAGAGAGAGAGAGAGTGAACAGTAAACCATCGCATCATAGTGGGAAATTTCAGCTGACAGCTCGGAGAGAATTTCCACTTGAAACGTGCTCCACTGCTGGGGAATTATTGTGTTATCCCGGCAAAGAGGAACCTTGAATTCGGAGCTGTTTCGTTCATTTTGCACTTTTCTCCGGGCTTTGGCTGATTAAAATAAATTCCAATTAAAATAGTTTTAAGTGCCTTACTGGCGATGGGCGTCCTTTGTGTGCGGGTGCGGGTGCGGGTGCGTCTCAAAGGAGAATAATGAATCCGGGCATTATTTATTTGTAAATTGAAAGCCAACGTAACGCGCAGCGTTAAGGGTTATTACTTTGAAAAGTAGTCAGCTTTTGAAGGATGTCGGTCGGGGGTGTTGGCGTAATTTTTAATACTTTTCTGAGATGCATTTCACTTAGCTTTGCGCTGGGTGTCTGCTGGAAGATGGGTTGATGGTGATTTTGGAATGGGACATTGGACTGAAATGTCTTGGTACTACAGAGGGTTTCCTTTTCTGGTTCGGCAGGTATTCGTTGGATCTTGCCAAGGGAAATGGAATATGATGCCATTCAAAAGTTCCCGAGATCCCCAAGAGTTTGCGGTTTGTGTGCATTTACTTCGTTAAGTGCTCCATTGTCGGATGCTCATGACCACCATGTGCTGTCCTGCTAAAGTGACCTCAATGATCTTCCGATTTTTAATTTCTCAACGCCCGGAGAGCTCGTATAGTAAGTTGCTTCCATCGCTGTGTACCAAGGAAAAGGTCAGAACCCAAAGCCGAGTGGTTCAACGTCTTAAGCCGAAATAGCCTAGAGACATAATTAGGAGCAGGCCCCTCTAGAGTTCTTCGTACAAAATGGCTCACAATCCCTTCATCAGTGTTTTACGCAACTTTAGGAAGCTGCTTCGAACCACACTACCTCCGTTGGTAGTCACAAAAGACACGGGGTCATGTGCAATTACGATTTTCTAGATTCTAGAGGAGATCATAGTTTCTAGAGGAAATCGTAGCAAAACATGTCATGGAGCACTTGTTGTTAAATAACCACGTGCCTTGTCACATCATTCTAGATCTAGAGCAATCACATCTGCTCCTTAGACATGGTAAGCCTGCTCAAGAGAACTTGACACTCTCTGTCTACTGGATTCCCCGATGTAATGCAGAAGCTAAAGTACACTTTGTGAACGTTTGTCATAAGAAAAACGAGGTCTACAGGCTTACATGTGTAGTACCTATCTTCCCTCTGTGGCCAGCAGACGTACACTTATGGAGGACATGCTAACGAAATATCGATTAACTTCCTTCCATGCCAACGAAAACTGTGGGTCTTGCTACGGTCTGAAGTAGTCCGGCGTCTGGGCTAGTTAGGAGTGGCTGACAGCAGAAGCCAGTCGCAGTTAGACCAAAGTAGGCTCAGTGCAACACCATATATACCATCTAACGTAGCAAATGCTTGAAAATAAATTAATGAAGTAGATTCTCATCTCCGCTGCACACATCATGTTGAATGCCACAATCGATAACATAGACAGGTAGTTTTAGAAAGCGTTTGCCGCCGCACATTTATTCGGAGTTTTCAAATTTGCCACGCCACGCCACGCCACTCCACTGCTACACATTCAATTGAAGTTTGGTGCTTATGACAAAGCGGTTCAGCTTGCCAATGCTGGGCCTATTAATGCCGCAAAAAGCGTTGAAGTAGTATGCAAATCGAAGTGGCTGCATGTGACTTGTCAGAAAGCTACAGGAGCAGATTAGGTGATTTGTGGTCTCTTCCTCTTCCTCATCCATGTATGTAACTTCTGAAACATCATTGCATGGGACATCACGAGGGCGTGTAGGCTAATTGAAAGTGAAAGTGTAGGTCTGCTTAGTCAGAGTACTCGGAGCTTTCTATTCTAAGAGAGATAGTGCCTCCTAAACACTTGTGATTTGTTGCTCTAACTGAAGATGGTAGGTAGGCTCACGTCTATAAATTTGACAGTGGTTGGTAAGGCATTTCTGATGGATTTCCTGCCTCATCTTCCAACTGCCACAGCGGCCCTACTAGGCCTACCAATGACTTGCGCACACCTTTTTGCATGTCCTGGTGTGTGTATTAATCGATCCTGAGAGTTTGGAGTGCATCCGAGAACTTTGAGATTTTTACCCCAAAATCCAAGCAGTGGTTGGTAAGGCATTTCTGATGGATTTCCTGCCTCATCTTCAGACTGCCACAGCGGCCCTACTAGGCCTACCAATGACTTGCGCACACCTTTTTGCATGTCCTGGTGTGTGTATTAATCGATCCTGAGAGTTTGGAGTGCATCCGAGAACTTTGAGATTTTTACCCCAAAATCCAAGCAGTGGTTAGTAAGGCATTTCTGATGGATTTCACGGCCCATCTTCCGACTGCCACAGCGGCTCTTCTAGGGCTACCTATGACTTGCGCGCACCATTTCGCATGTTCTGGTGAGTGTATTAACAGATCCTGAGAGTTTGGAGAGCATCCGACAACATTGAGATTTTGACCCCAAAATCCAAGCAGTGGTTAGTAAGGCAATTCTGATGGATTTCACGGCTCATCTTTCGACTGCCACAGCGGCGCTATTGGGCGTACCTACGACTTCTGTTGGTGATGTTATCTCACGCCTGCTAATCGATTCTGAGAGCTTGGTGCGGATCCGACAACATTGCATTTTTGACCCCAAAATCTCATCATCCTTCGACTGCCACAGTGTGAAAGGCTCAACCTCGCCCTTCTTCTTGAACTACAACATTTATTCGACATTAGTAGTCAGCTAACGACATGCCTGCAGCTGCTTTATTGTCTGTCAAGCTGCCTCCAATTTCTCGCAAAAGGTTGAGTGAGGTTCTTGTCCACGCCACCTTGGGTCACCCTTCTTTCTCTCTGAAAGTGCACCTCGGCATGGCGTCTAGTCAAGGGACGAAGTATGACTTGCAAATAAGACGCAAATTAAGCCAAAGTTCATTCAATAAAATTGTAAAATGTTTATTATTCCCCTTCCGAGGTTGCAACTTCTCAACTGCATCGATGTCAAGTCAGACACTGGTTCACCACCCACCCTCTTCCAGAAACTTCACATCTTCCCCATGCCCACACCTCTTCAACCCAACCCGGAACCCAAATCAACAACTTCCTTCGAATAGGCAAACAGACTTTATTAGCATCTTGTAACATCCATTCAGAGCATATTATGATGCCATTCAGCCATTTGCCATTAGACTCGCCCGGTTATTGGCATCACTTCGAAAGCCAATAACCGAAGTTGTAACCGTCACAAGTGCACTTCGACCTCTCGGCCTCTCGGCCTCCTGCCATCGATAGTCCTTTGGCAAACTTAATATTACGCTACTTGCGAGAGATTGGCAAAGAAATGCAATAAATCTCATTAAAAGTTAAAATTGACTTTTAGCACATTATCCTCCGTCTGCATGCCGAGCCGCGCGGCCCAGTCCGCCGGCCAAGCCATGATAAATAATCAAATCGACAGCAACAACACAAGAAAAAAATGGAAATTCATCCTGCAAATAGTGACCGCATCCAGTGACGGGGATGGGGGTGGAATTTATTGCGATACTATTAAAAAATATTGCCCCGGCAAGGGTATGATTTGCCACACAATCACCAGCGCAGGATTCAATGAAGATGTCCCCCCAATCGTGGCTCCGTCTGTCGGCGAGAGAATTGCCACTCACCGAGGATGGAGGGGCGCGCTCAAGCGAAAGTGCGAAGGATACAACACAATCGCAAGTTCTCGGGACACGCCAGAAGGTATTGAAAATGGGAAAAGTTTGCCGAGTTGTTTGTACTTTGAGTTCCTTTTTACATGCATTTGCATTTTTTCCTTCCTCTGATTTGGTTCACGCTTGTTTTTTGTCCGTGCTGAGAGTGGCTTCTGCTTGCGCTGCTGTGACGGAGGAGTGATAGATGATGTGGAAGATAAAGTATTTAACTGGAGTACACCACTTGTGTGCTGACGGATTCGGAAGGGACAACGAAATGGAGTCTTGTGCACGTGATGGCGGAAGCTTGGGCAGTAGTTGCTGGTGGTGCAGTGGCAAGATGACACTGGGTGGAGTTGGCACGTCAGTCGATATGATTCGTCGACATATGGTGGAAATTGACACTGAAAGCAAAACTTTGAAGCGAGGAGTTTTCAGTCGAATACGACAGTTCGGTGGGTTAGACTGAGGGGCAACTTCATAGAAGCTATAGAGAACAGGGGCGCAAATGAGCTGGAGTTCAATCGAAGCTGGTGTTCCATGGATGAGGCACGATGTATTGTGGCGCCCCCTTGGAATTCCACTTCAGGTTGACAAGCTTTAGAGCTTGTGTCTGAGTGACATTGCATGGTTCCATAGGATTATCCAATTTGTGGTTCAGTTTCGATTAATTGTGTCAAACTCATGTGCATTTACTTCAAAACTAGATTCACTACTGGGGTGGTGGCCCGTGGCGTTGTGGGTATGTGCGTCGACCCCAACCTCGACGTCGTAGGTTCGATTCCTGCTCTGTGCGACAAAAATAATTTCCACGGCCCCACCTCTTTCGAGTCACTGACAATGCTCTAAGAGTATTTTCTGTCTAGCTAAAGCTTCTCAAACTTGGCCGTTCGGAGTCGGAATAAAACTGTAGGTCCTTTCCACTCGTGAGAGAACAATAGCACGCACAACACGACTGGTTGCTGAGAAGCTAGGCCCTGGCCCTCTATGGGCTGTACCCAAATATAGAACAATAGTGTGTACGCTAGTAGTGTCGAAGGGTCCATTCAGTGCGACTTGAACTTTTTTACGGATGATCGAATGAAAAACGTAAAACGCTTGCCCAGCTCCAGCGACACCTTTAGTAATTCACTCGGGCCGCTGAAGATGAGACTAGCTATATGTACACCCGACCGCAGGACGACCAGATAAGACTATTATTCTGGGAAAGAAATTTAAATGAAGCAACAACGACGAGAGGACATTAATTGATTCTGTTTCTATTTTGAAGCTACATTCATACCGAGGTAGCTCACTATTTGATCACACGCCTAGATTTCTCTGACAACGCTTCAAGCGCTCGGTCCAATTCTTGATGATTCACTCTAACATGTACGGCATATGGAAAGCTGTCCTCGATGGAATTAAAGTGATTGCCTCGTTAATATAGTCTCAGAGAAAATAATCAAGTGGAGTGGTGTCAAGTCACATGTTCATGGCCACCAGATGGTCCAGCTGTTGCATGTTGAGCCTAATCCTAAGTCTTGAAGCAAGAAGGCGGTTTCAGGCGAAATAAATACTACAATGGAAGGTAGACTGTTGAGCAATTTTATAGAAGGTACAGAGAACTAGGATGAAACTGAGTTGGAATTCAATCAGGTTGCAATGGAGCTTGGTCATTGTGGGACTCCAAAGATGAGGCGTGATACCTTGGCTCTCCTTAACACTTTCCACATGAGGTTCACAAGCTTTAAAGCTTTTGATAGTGTCACTGCAGAGTTCCAAAGACTGCATGTGCATGTACTACAAGACTAGTGATTCTCGAATAGGTGCGTTGGAAGTATTTCCATCTGATTATGGTCGCAATCGCTGGGAAGACACAAGATGAGTTGGTTGAACCGACTGCTTGCTCGTGGGCATAACTCCTGATGAATTAGAGGCGATCGCCTGGTCTTCTCTCGTGCTTTCGTTCTTCACCCTACATCTGTATTGGATCAAGCACACCGCCGAAGATAAGACAATATGTTTTTCCACCTAACAGTAGGGTGACCCGATAAGGACGATAGGTGGTGAAATTTGAATGAAGCAACAACGGTAATGAGTACAATTTATTCTGGTTTTACTTTGAAGCCACATTCTTTGCATTATGCATAGAGTTGTAAATAATTGAAAGCGCCTTATCAACAGTCCTTCAATCGGTCGGTCCAGGTCTTGATGACTCGATCTAATATATGTGGCGTTTTTTCAGCGTCTCGTATGTTGGCCTCGACCTGATCCAAAGCGATTGCTTCGTCAGCTTACACTAAGGTCTTGACTTTAATCGAGTAGGGCAAGTCCAATGATTGCGGCGATCAAATGATGGCCTAGTCCTCGATTTGCGCCTTCATAAATTTGAGCATCAATCGAGATCTGGCCACAAATGGTCAGTTAGCATACTTTTGGCAGAATATAGACTCACGAGATTGTCAATGGTTGCCATCCTGCTTCAATTCTTACTCTTACACAATCATTAAGACATGTAACCCTAGACCAAAGCTTAGAAATAAGCCGGAATGATTCTCTAGCCATATTTGATTATGCTAATTGCACCAATTTCCGTTTCTCTGGTGGCTTGATGTAAAACCGAGTTTACTCATGCTCAAACTTTTCCACGATGTGGCGAATTGCCTGGAGTCACGACTTGACTGGACTCACGACGATACTTTCACAATTTTTCTTCTTATAAATTTCCCCTCGTCCAGAGTGAGTCCATACAAGAATAAATGGCAAGTCTTATTGAAGATTTTTGCAGCTTGACGCCATTCCTTACTTAGACAGCTTCTGAAACAACGATTGAAAATCCTATCATTGATTTCTGCTCAGCCTTTACATACCAATTGGGTACTTTAATATCAGCGTTTGGATCACCAATTCACACCCAGATTCTTCATAATTTCTCCATCAACCATTGCATCAACCAGAAGCCACTAAATGGTCTGCAATGTGTCTCGTGGTGTCATTAGTCCACACTTCTTCGAACTTGACGATGGTATAACCGCTCAGTTAATCCAGTTCACTCTTGCAAAACGTTCATAGCTTGAACATCGAAGTGGTCTTCTTCTTTTTTGATGAAGCCAGGATGGACCTTGGTCTCCGTCAGTTTGAACGATAGTTGGCAGCTGGCTCCAATTACGCTCGCGTAGTTCACTGAGGTGCTTCTATACTTGCGCCTGCCATTGGTTTTCGAGGCTTCCTCCTGGAGCAGTGTTAAGGCAAAACCAACTAAAAGCCGTTGCGTGTCTTGGGCGTAGAATCGACAAAAATCGTTGTTTGCGTGTCAAGCAAAACAAGTGCCCATTGACTACGTAAGTTGCGTCCGAAATCCACCCAAGCCCACTAAGCCACAATCAGAATAAAGTGATTTCGAAGGAAAAATTACTTATTAAAGTTAAATGTGGACCAACTTCATCTATTGTGACGCCTAAAGTCACTTATGGCCCACATTTGGTGTCTCTCAACCCACGCACACCTTCTATGAGCCTTTATCCCCTTCCTCCACACCGATGTCACTCCAAGCGAATCGTCCCTCCTTTTCTGTGATTTCTGCCCGATTTCCTCCGCTCAGGCAAAAATGAACAAATTAAACGAAGTATGACCCCATTTGTCTTCGCATTTTGCATAACTAAACAGAGGCAACCACCTGCAGAGAGGGTTTCACATCGATGACACTGGACACACCTTCACTGATAACCCACAAAATCTAATTTGTATCCTTTATCATCAGTCACCCACGTGACCATTCAACAAACCGCGGTCTCATTACTCATCGTACGCACTCCACACATTCGGTCGGCCCTCGTCGAACCGAGCTGCAGTCACTCACGCCTAAAATGAAATTATTTACGATCCTTGCCGTGTTCCCGCTCTCGACGGGGTTGTAACCAAACACTGGGTGATGCCACCGCATGTGTCACATCACCCTGAAGTATAATAACTCAGCCATGATGTCCACATGTGATGACGTGTACGTACGAATTGACTTTTTGAATCGATATCCTCCCGGGCTGAGTTCGACTGAAGTTTCATGCTCTGATGGACGCAGTTGATTTTCTTAGTTCTGTTCTTTCTTTCTCTGAGCAATTAGTTGGCCAAGAAATTGCCAGGATCTTGAATCATTTAGAGGCGGAGGATGGTTGGTGGCTGGTTGAAGAGGAAGCTGAAATTAAAAGTAATTGAAATCTGATGAGAGGTGGTTATGATCGGGCAAGATTCGAAAAACATCACTTGGGCTTCTGCGAACTTGAGAAGTCTGCTGGGTTGGAAGGTGGACAGACTTTTCGACATCGACAGGTTCTTATAGACAAAATGCGGTATAAAAGGTGCAATCGATCAAATATCCATTATGGTAGTACAGGAGGCAAACAGTCGTCTCTGAACAAATTTTTTTTACGTGGTGAGGGCGTTAACCAGACGCACAATCCCCAGCTGGGAGGCCAGGCCCATTTATTTTGGGCGAAGGGTCCGGATGACTCCGGTATCGGTAACATCGCTGAGGTTGTGAGTGCCGCCGTTGACCCTACACGATAGGGTTCCTCCGCCGCCAACTCTACTCCAAAATCCCGATATGACCTTGAAGGCAACCTTTTAGATCTGAGCTCCGAATATGTCAGAGTAGCTCTAAAAGGAGGTGTACCAGGTAGCTCTGGTTGTCGCCGTTGGCTAATCTGATGATAAGCTCCTCCGCCGCCATCCGTAGAGAGGATGAGCCCTGATACAGACTCATCCACTCTCCCCCTCTCTCGTTTGCAGACGCCAATGACGTCCCACGGGGGTTGGGTACCCCATCTTCAGTCGAAGGTGCTCGGCTCCCGGATTTCACCACGGGGAGGTGAGAGTAGGAGTTCATTGACAAAGGCTAAGTGCAGACGCCTGTGCCTGCATAAGTCGCTTGTCAACGCTTCGAAATCCAGGCGTAGAATAACTCTTGCCAACCGCTGTTTCTTCGGGCTCAAGAGGCAATTAAGTAATAGAGCCCTCTCTCGAAGAACCAAGTTGACTCTATATAAGACCCTGATCATCCCTGTCCTGCTATACGGCGCGGAGGCATGGACAATCTCGAAAGCGGATGAAGAAGTCCTTGGTCTCTTTGAGAGAAAAGTTCTACGCACGATCGTTGGTCCTGTTTGTGTTGACGGGTTCTGGAGGAGAAGTTTCAATCACGAACTGTACGGGCTGTACAGCGTCTACGGATCCAACGCCTACGGTGGCTAGGTCATGTAGAGCGTATGGACACCACAGCTCCGGCCCGAAGAATCTTCGAATCCGAACCTGTCGGGCAACGCAACAGAGGACGCCCGCGTTTAAGGTGGCGCACCCAAGTGGAGAAGGACCTCAACCAACTTGGTGTGCGAAACTCGAGACAGCTGGCCAGAGATCGCGCTAGTTGGAGAGGCATGTTGGTTGAGGCCCAGGTCCACCCCGGACTGTAGCGCCACACAAAGAAGAAGAAGTACAGGAGGTGGTGGCAGCCTGGACAATCGCAATGGATGGGAATAAAGTAGTCTTCCTGATCATATGCTTAGTTCTCTCACTTGTTGGCGACGCATGGAGGGTTGGAGCTTGACAAAATGCTCTTATAAGATAAGCCCAGTTTCCGTCTCTCTCTCGAACACAGGATACTAAACGGTTATTCGAAAAAAAAACCCAAATTACGTGAAAAAGCCCTGCCCGAATTGTCACTGAATCAGATTCAACGCTGCCCAGCGGACACACTCCCTTTGCAGTTGAATTCCGCCCCAGTTCATTGCATCCCAGCGCAGTTAATCGAGACACGAACATGCACTTAAACCGACCCCCCCGAAGACGCTGCACAATGACGACCAATTCAAATCAGAAGCTCGTGAATAATGTACAGTGTCTAAGAGCTGAGCATGTTATGCCCCCAGACGGGATTGCGTTCGTAGCAGACATATCACTCCTAATTGCTTAGTTTCCTTAAGTTGCATGCATTCCACATAATTCGATGGGCATGAACTCAGTGTCGTCAAAATTCCAGACATCCTCGGCCATGTGTGAATGTGAATAATTTCTGAATAGGTCCCTGGCGACAACCTGAGTGGAACGCGAACTAAAACGGAGACAAAGTGTGAAGCCATTCGAGTTTAAGTGACGTCAGATTAAGGGAGGGTCTCGTGCAGTGGACCTGCACCGAAAACTCATGATGGATTGCGATTATTTTCACAACGACACAACAGATGCCAATTCGGAGGAAAAAAGACAACGCACAACCATCGAGGGAGCTAAGTTCACTTCGGAGAAGATTTACATACACATATCATGCACCTTTCAACGGACACGGCACGGTGGATACTAGTTCGACAACAATGTACGAACAACATTTCGGATGTTCCCCCAAGTAGGGGAGAACTGCTACCAGCGCCAAGTGGCGACAACATCGCCCAAGAAAGTGCTGAACACGTGTAAAAGCATGTTCAGTTCAGTTTTACATGCACTTCTGCAGATAATCACACAAAGGGGATGTATTCGCTTTTTCAGTGCTGGAGTTGATGTGGAGTAAAAATGAGCTTCAGAGATGAGGGTACAGCGTGGTCTGGTTCTGACTTGAGCTTTAATGTCGTGTCTCAATGCAGGAAGTGCCACTGGGCGAGTTAAGTAATATCGGAGCATTAACCATTTCGTGACAGCACCTCACCAAATATTTATAACTTAGCTTAATTGGTGCTAACTTAGCCAAAACTGAAAAACAAAAATCGAAAGGAATGAACAATAATGGTCGTCTCTCCTCTCGCGTACACGACGCGTGGTAGCGCAAGCTTTCATGGCGATTGAAGAACAGGCGAAACGAGCTAGTCTTATGGTAAATGAAGACAATGCTAAATGTATGCCGTCGAGCAAGGAACGATCCACCGCACACCATTTAGGGGAAAGCATGGACAGCTACAATTTGGAATTAGTGAAGAGGTTGGTCAAGTGTTGAATGACATCTTAGTGGAAACCCGACGCAGAATCGCTCTTGGCAACCGATGTTGCTTCGGTTTGTCAAATGTACTCCAAGCTCTTGATTCGAAGGACCAAAACCATGCTCTACAAGACTCTGATTTCGCAAGTCCTGCTTTATGGAGCTGAAAGCTGGACGCTAGGCAAAACTAAAAATGCAGAGGTCACACTTGGTGCCTTCGAAAAAAAGAATCTACGTCGGGTATATGGCCACGCTTGCGAGGAAGGCGAATGGAGCAGAAGACACAACCGCGAACTCTACGAGCTGTACAAGGATGTAATGTAGTCCGGAAGGCAAAAATCAGTCGACTACACTGGCTCGGCCACATTGAGCGAATGGACAACAACGCTCCAGCAAAGACGGTCTTCGAATCCGAGCCTTCTAGTTCAGAGGTTTTTGAACCGAACTGCACGGTGCATCGCTTACGTGTTAGCGTTGTACGGCACAACCGGATCAATTTGCCCGGGATCCCGAATTCGGCCATCGCTTCGAATAGCTCTTTGCGATTAGTGCTGTCGTGTGCGGCTTTAAAATCGATGAACAGATGGTGAGTATCGATTTGAAACTCGCTGGCCTTCTCCAGAATCTGCCTTAGTGTGAAGATTTGGTCTATAGTCGAACTGCCGGGCCGGAAGCCGCACTGGTACGTGCCGATTAGTGCGGTGCAAAACGGCCTTAGACGTTCACACAGTACGCTGGATAGGATCTTGTAGGCGACATTGAGCAACATTGAGCGACATTTTTCTCCTCCCGTCTTCTAGCCGTGTACACCTCTTGCGCTGCTCTTGTCTTCCGATGCAGCGCTTTTTGGTATGCCTCGTCGGTTGCACGTTTTTTTCTGCTCACACTCGCCGTCATAGCACGGGTTTCTTGTCGGGGGTGATAGGTAGCCTAATGTAGTTTCCGCTACCGGCCAATGCAACCACATTTCGTTGGCGTTTGTGATTGACGTAGGCTTACTGGAGAGTCTCTCGATTAATTGCTCTTCGTAGGCTCTGGCAATCTGCGGTGCACTTAGGCGTCCAATATAAAAACTTCTCTTTGTCGGCTGGTGCAAATGGTCAGAGTTCACGTTTTCCCCCCTAAATGTTCACACACTCAGGATATTTCCCGTGTGTCTTCCGTCAATGAGCACATGGTCTATTTGATTGGCAGTTCGACCATCCGGGGATCGCCAGGGTGCTGTGTGAGTAAGTATGGTGAGCATGTTATCTCAAGGCCATTTCGGCCAGTCCATTGGCCGTTTGGTTAGTGGGATTTAACGCCGCATAATTTTATGTGGGGCTACGTTAAGTCATTGGTTATGCCAACAAGCCGAAGACTTGTCTTTGGAAGAGCTCAGAGCCAACATCGAACACGAAATAGCGGCAGTTTCGGCCAAAATGTGTAGCCAAGTCGTTTGAAATTGTGTCTAAACAATCAACCGCTGCAAGCGTGCCCGCTTTGGCCATATGTACGAAGTCGAGTTCCATTCGTAAATGTTTTGATTCTACTTCAAGCCAATAATAACGTTTTTTGAAATATCTCAAATGGTTTTTTTTTTATTTTATTTATTTTATTTATTTTAAAGAAAAGCATTAACTATGAAAAGTAGTCATAGTTAATGCCACTATGCCAAGTACCAAGATAAACTTCAATCACGCGGTTTCGCACATGTCAGCATCCATAAAGCGACTTAGTGGTCCCCAGATCAATCAACCGTCAATCAGATTGATCAGGTCGCGATCGATGTCAATCACTCCTCCAGTATCCTCGATTTCCAAATGTTGCGAGGAGCCAACGTTGACTCGGACCATTTCCTTGCTGAAGCCAATGTAAGAATCGAGAGAACAACGGAGTCAAGAAGGAACACCGATCTTTGCCGATCGAGTCTCCCAGAAACTCTTTGTGTTCGACGCGGCGTGCACAAACCATCGCAGAAGATTAGAAATGTTGCCAAGAAGTCATCAATGAATCCGCTACTGATGTGCTGGATATTACAGCAGTACCTAGAAGAAACCCTTGGTTTGACGGCGAGTCAAGGCAGGCACATGCACAGGAGAGCCTACGCTGCGTCGAACAACAAGAGCTGTTCGTGAGCTCTACGAATAGAAGAGAATCTTCTTCTCAGAAGGAAAAAGAAAGAGCACGCGAATCGAGCGATCGAGGAAATTTCTTTTGATATGTGCCTGGCGTTGTAAACAGACTTTCGTCAGCTCCATAGGTGCAGGATGTTGTTTCTAGACAACAACACCTTTTCTGGTGAGGGTTAGGTAAGGTTTGGTGAATTGGCTACCAACATCAGCGATGGAGTCACTTCGATCCAAGGGTTCGTTGTGTTGCCACTGAGTCGGTTACCGTTCGTTACTCCTGAAACTATTTCGTTTTTTCGAGTTCAGGTTTGATTTGGCATATTATTCGTTATTTATTCTCCCTGGGGTTGTGGCCTAATGGAGGCCAATTCAGGGCAGTTGCAGAGTAGGGCGTAGGGATTTTCCTCTTCATCTTCATCCATGCACTTTCTAAAGAAGTCGTTGCATGGCGTGTTTTCCCATTGCGCAAAGTGCCATAACGACTCAGGTTTTTTTCTGCCTAGATTGAGGATGACCGTGGTTCTGTGTACTTCCATTTTGGACCACACTTCTTTCGAATGCAGGCATGGGTTAATGTTGTTTCACCTTTCGTTCGCTAGCGCTGTAGTCTTAGTTTATTGAGTCGGCAACCAGATGTTTTCCATATCTTGTCCAATGAGCTCTATGGCTCGTCGTGTTCCTGAATACAGCAGAGTAATGGAGAATTCCCCAATTATGTAGACAACTGGTTTCGGGATAGACACACACAACACCTGGCTAAATTTGTTCTGCAAATCATATGACCAGTTGCATATAAGTGCTCCTCGACAAGCACTCCGAACGTTATTCGTGCGAACCTTATCAACAACCTCGAAATAACTAGTACACCGATAGAGAATTTGTTTCTCCGTAATACTGGCTTGCCCGTCAGCCTCTTATCCCGGACTCACTCATCTCTCGGCAGTCCTCACCTCACTGTGACTTCGAACATTTTTGAATTATCAAACCACACAAGTTCTCTCGAGTGAAAACGGATTCAAGTCGTACGTAATCTTTTGTTGTAATTATTGGCATGCGTTGGTTGGGACTCGAACGTCAAGCACCTGTACACATATTCACGTGCACACGTCTTGCAGCAGCTACAGAGATACTTCAAGTTAACTGCCCGATGTTCGGAAGTGCATCACTCATCGAGCATCCATTAAGTATCTTGGAGGAACACAACCACAGTTGATCAACTGTTAACACAGTAAGTGAAGTGCTCTTCCATCCAGAAAGTTATTCTCCAGTGAAGTGAATCGTTGGCTTCGCCCCAACCACAACATAATATTGTAATGCATGGCACAGGATATGCACACGCTCCTGTACGTAAATAACCTCTGTCCGCCCACAATTCCGGGATGGTTGTTGTGTCAGATGGTGCTCGAAAAATATTGCTGACTCCTAAGCACCTGAAAAGGTTATCTTAACAATTCAAGCAACAATCTACTCCGCTCCTGCTCGCCCCTGCGCCTAGGACTCTGTGCGGTTAATTTGGATTATTCCTGATGTGTGTGTATGCATGCATTGTGAATGACATGACATCGGCATGAACATGGGAGTGAATACCCACTCCCATGTGTGCAGCTTGTGAAATGTTGTACTTGAAAAATCAATTGATTATTATTGAAGGGCACTCGCATATTGGACATTCAATCGTTTGGTTTGGAGATGTGAAACTGCAGGCGGGTGGATGGTGAATGGTTATAGATTTCGGTTGACTGAATTAACTCTTCTTGGAAATCAGGTTGAGTTAACCTCAAGTACATGATGGAATACGTGGCAACCATGATTTCTTTAAACACGCTTTTGGGAGGATTTTTTTAAAGAGTTATGAAGGAGAACAGAGCTCTGAATGACCCGCATCGACCCCTACAACAATACTTGGTGACACTGTTTCAGAGGGCGGAGCATGAAACAATGGAATGAAGTCAAAAAACAATGCACGTGTGCTTGCCCGATTGACTTGGAGAAAGCCTTCGACACCGTTTGGTTAGAGGGCCTCTTCCTCAAGCTGGTCAGGCTTGGCATACATGATCTATGACATGATAACTGGTAGAAAGTTCCTCGTGAAAAGTGGCGATGTAACTTCGTCCAGGGGAGCGGGTGTTTCGCCGACCATGTTTTCAATATTCACTGCAAATCTGATTGGTTCAATGCCGCACTGAATTGCGTACGCCGACGATTTAGTGGCACTGGCGATTTAGTAGTTACAGAAATAAATATCTTGGTGCAAGGTGACTTCGAACAAATTCAGCGATTTTGCGACGACTGGAAGTTGATTATCAACCCGTTACACATGGCATCATGGGATACTCGCACAAACTGGCGTAAGTTCGGCATTGATGACCCACAGGGACACCCTTTAGATGTGAAAAGTGTAGTTAGGTATTTTGACATTCCTTGGATCAATATCTGTATTTTGACAAACATATTGATATTGCTCTGGACAAAGCTAAAAAGGCCTTTGCTGTGGCAAGGAGGTTGTTTTACAGCAGCCAACTTGATGCCAGGGTGAAGGTAATCTGCTACGTGGCCCTCATCCGGCCAATTATGGCATACGGTTATCCATTGTGGTTCAACGTGAGTCCTTCCCAGATGGAAACGATGAGGTTGTTCGAGAGACAATGTCTTCGGACTTGTCTCCGGTTGTATGGGACACCCGCGTCTGAGTACAAGAAGTACTATCCCAATCAGGTCCTGTACAACGAGGCAAACCTCAACAGGATAGATAATTTTGTTATTAAGCTGACCAGAAGGCATATTGCACGAGCTATGACTTCGTCCAACAGTCAGATCTTTGGGGCTTACTACCCCAACGTTATGTACCATGAGAGACTTACCTTACCGGCTTTATTCCTCCCGAGGCGTTCCACTATCTCGACACAATTGGCCTAATACAGGATCCACACGGATGTCCTGTAATCTTCCATGTCGTACGCCGAACAGTGGACGGGCGACTTCAAGACGAACGGGATGTCTCCCGCAGTCGCGGGTTTCAGAGGCAACTACACGATATCCACAACCACCAAATCATGACTAACAGGGAACTGATAAGTTCAACCTGGACAACAATTGCTCAACGCACAGATCTGGTAAATGAGCAGAATTCCAAAGAACACCAAGCGTCGGACTGTGGCATTAAAGTCGTGATAGAAGTCACCATCGCGGGTAAATAGGCCCACCACGGAACTGAACACCGCGATGTACGCAATTTCAATGGCAAGCATTGTACATCCGGGGCTTCAGCTTTTAGCATGTATGACCACAGTTTTTCGTCGAATAAATTGAATTGAATTGAATTCCTTTGCCAGACGTGTCCTTGCAGACAAGTGTGCGCGCTCGGTGACGTTGCGTAGTTACCATTCGTTTGGGATTCGTGAGAAACGACGTTACAAGCTGACGTGGAGACTGGGTCTCATTGCAGGGCAGTTCATTTTGAGCAACGTGGTCTAGAGTCTTAAGGCATTAGCCTCACAATGAATTGTGTTTTACCTCAATGCCATGTTGATAAAGTTCCCCTTTAAAAAATTCACCAGAAGCGAGACTGGTGTTAAAATTCCAACGTGCTTGGAAGCCCCAATTGTATACTAGTGCCCTCCCAAGGGTCAAGCAGGAGCGATGTTACCCCGTTAGGACACAACGCCTTCCTGAATAGCCCGACGAAGTTTCCAAGAATAATATCCCTCCCTTTGTATTATTCACCTCCGCCACTCCCCATCTTTCGCCCCTCTTGGATACACGCTCCCAATCGGCATTCATCCACAGGTACGGTACGAACATAAGATTTTATTAAGTTGTATCTTTCCTGACGGCCGGCCCTCGGATATAATTGCTACTTTACTTAACGACGGCGCATTGTCACCCCACTGGGGGACATATGTTTCCCCACCCCCTCCAATAAATGTGGGATATCCAAGGCTGTGCCCTTCGATTTATGCACGTTCACACAGATACCCGGTCGTGGGGGGAGGCTTATTGATTCGGAATTGGGGGGAAATCTAACGATGCGTTAGCGCAATTAGAAAGCGAACTTCAGTCGTATCTGGATCATCGGATGTTTGTCGTTAATTTTGCATTCACAGCGAGGGGGTGGCGGGCGGAGGGTGACAGAAGTTTGCCACGGAAGTATCTAATATCCTGATGGCGGTACTGCAGTTTTATTGACTTGTAACCAATCAAATTTTATGACTGCCATTCGGACAGATAATAACACGGGCCGTTTTGGGGGCGAAGTTGACCTGAGGTATGGATTGGAATGTCGGTATTCGGTATTTGCGAATCGAAGCGTGCGGCCTTCAGTCAATCGATGGACGTGGGGTTGGGGGCCCGAATCAGTTTGGACATCATAACGAAACGGATGTTCGATAAGTAATTGGTTGCGACTCTTTGGTTTTGTTGAGTAGTTAAATAAGGTGGCTTGGGTAAGGGCAGGGATGTGTTCAGTGAGTACTTGTATTGCGAGGGGTGTTGCTCCCGCACGTGTGGATGCTCCTGTTGAATACGTACTCCTTTCTGCATGACAGTACACTTCTGAAATGTAATAAAATTTGTTAAACAAGAGATGGTTGGTGATTCCGACGTCGATGTCGCTTTCATATTCAACTTCTTGACACACATGCAGGTGATGAAATCAGGCAGGAATTCAGCCAAAAGGGACCACTGCTTCTAAAGGGCCCAATGGTACGTGATACACCAGGAGAGGTACACCATAAATGAGGTTGTAGACACAGCAAGCGAAGCGATAAAGGGTTCAACCTAGAGGGGCTGCACGAAAAATGCTGTGCAGTTGTTGCGCTGGACATTAACAACGAGTTTAACTCGGCGAACTAGGCATTATGTGAGCCTTAAATAGGATGAGCACCCAGCAGAACCTATATTACCAAATAGAAACTCAGGTATTAGACTGACGATGGTGTCAAATACTACGAAGTCTCTACAGACGTTCCACAGAGTTCAGTTTTTGGACGCCTTTAGTGGAAAATAATGTACGACGGAGTAATGGCACTGACACTTCCACATGGAGTTAAGGTCATCGGCTTGCCAACAACATTGCGGTCGTGAGGGTGGCCGACCGCATCAACTAGGTGGAAACATCAAAAAATGAAGCAACTGTAACAATCTTCGACCTGTAACTAGCTGACCACTAGACAGAGGCTGTATTATTAATCAGGCGGCAGTCAGTGGCATACACAAACACCCGCTTTGTTTCCCAGTTAATTAGATATTAGGAGTGATGCTGTACAACAGATGTAGCTTTAGAAGGCACATCGAATGCTGCATTGAAGTAGTGAGTTCAATATGAGTTGAAATGCTATCTCTAGAAAGTAGACGGCAAAGATGCTTTCGTCAGCGTACAGTCTCTATGCCATCAGAATAATAAACGTATTCCAAACAACTTCGAACGAAGTAGTAGAAGTAGATTGGGCCTGTGGGCGACAGGGATCGACATTCTCGCCAACGAAATTAACAGGGCGATGTGGAGAAACCTGCCAACCCCGAAGCACTGAGTCGTTCATACCAAGCAGTCAACTGACAAGTAGCAGAAAATCTGTACCTTCCTTCGCCGGCAAGTCTACAAGACGTTAGCACACAATATGTCTGCACATTTAATGTGCAGATCGAGCTAAGAACGCTTCAAAGAAAACCACATAGAAAAGCTTGGTCGCTGACCTAAAAAAGACGTGAGAAGACTTGCCAGCAGAAAGAAAAGGTGAACATCGGGAACAAAGATTTATTGCGCAATACTTAGGCGATACGTAATAAAAAAGCGTCGAATTTGTATAAATGTTGTCAGATTTTCACCGGTACACCATCCCATTTATTGAAAAGGTCGGTTGGAGTGACTGCCAAGGCAATCGGCGCCCATGCCGATGTCACCAGTTCTGGTTGTCATGAGGTGTACCCTCTAAATAATAATAAGACGATACACCAAACCATCTTTCCGACGTCAATGTTTGCTGATCGAACATTTAGAGCAGGAATTAGGAGACAGAAGTTTGAATGGATGATCAAGGGTTCTCTCGATGCAGGGCTATCGCGATGTGGATCAACAATTCCGTCCACTCGATCTGGATGAAGTGAAGATTGCCATACCTAGACTATGGAACATGCATCAGCTCATATGTAGAATATGATCGGAGGAAAGCATGGCCGATGAGGGGAACCTGTCCGACTCACAAGGAAGGAGTTCCTCTGAACAGCGCCAACTATGGAGGAGTCAGTCTTATGAACATCGCGTGTAAAATCTCCTTTTGCCGTTCTGTATGAACGTCTAAAACCGTTCGCCAGCCTGGTCGGTCCATACCAGAAATATCCACTCGCGATACTACAGCAGATTTTGGGGGAAACCTAGGGGCAACAAATACCCACACCTTTTCATCGATTTTTAGTCTGCGTATCACAGCATTTATTGACACGAGCAATGTGCTAGTTTTGGCGTCACTCGTCTTTGTGTAGAACTACGGTGGAGAATTCACTCAGCTCAGCCAAGGTCGGTACAGACCTAACCGTAACCCACGACGTCAAAAAAGGAACTAGACAGACCGACGCACAGTGATGCTATTTCTAAAACATCATTCATCGTGCCATCATCAGAGGATTTTTCAGAAGTCCATCCCACTACTAGCACATACTGACGATATTGGCATGTCCACGGCACTTTTGACATTTTTGCAGAAGCCCTGAAGATGGGTTGAAAATGATACGGAGAACAGCTCTTGCCAATCTCTGCTTCTTCGGGCTACGTCTCGCAAGCAGCTTTAGTAGAATGGCCTTATTCGTCACAGTCCTGCTCTACGGCTCAGAGGCATGAACCTTGTCAAAAGCGGAGGAAGTTGCTCTTGCGTGCTTTGAGAGCACAATTCTTCGGGTGACTTTCGGTCCCGTTTTGCAAAGATGGTGATTCGAGGAGAAGATATAACAACTAAATGTACGAGCTGCATCGAACGACATCGAATTAACCAGACGGATGAAGATCTAACAAGCTGGCTAGGTCGAAGAGTGATGTAAAGGAAACCAATGCTCCAGTCCGGAAAATCTTCGAATCCAACCCCCAACATCGGTGGGACAGGATGCGAGCGCATATTAAAATCAGCTCAGTCCTCTTATAGAGATGAAATAAAACGTCGAAGAAACGCTGAAGCATGCTCTAAGCAATGAAGGTAGGCATCTGCAGAATTTGCTCATTCGTTCTTGGAGTAAAGTCCTAAGCTAAGGTGAGCGGATACACAGAAAATGGCCTAGAGGTCAGCCATTTTCTGTGTTTGTGGATTCTGTGCATTCTAACCATACGCGGAGCGCGGCAATATTCATGTCGATCATAGGTTATGTGAAGTAAAAGTGGCTAACTACGGAAGCTAGTCACAAAAGTAGGCTCATTGTGATACAACGCGTATTAACTTCTTCTAGCACTGCAGCTAGTTTCCACTTGCAATGGAGCGATTGAACTGAGTTATGCTAACGTTCACCTCGTTGAGACTATTGCAATAGAAGGCCTCTGTGTGTAATTACCTTCGACGTGCCAGAGTGCTACTGGCGGTTTCTTCTTAATGAGGATCGGCTGAGCCTAAGCAGACTGAGTGACCGTTTTGGATTAAGTGATGGCCAAATGTCCATTCTCTTAAGGCATGTGGTGTCTTCTGAACAGTTGTGATTAGTGATGTGTTGATTGGTAAAGGTTGAGGAGATAGCAGGATGTAGCGTGCTGCTGAAAAGTGGCACTGTTAGAGAAGAGGTTGTGACACACATAGCTAGTTTGTCGACTTTGCAATGTTGCGATACGTCGGATTGTCCCGGGAGCCACATGAGGTATATTTTGAAATCAACTCGCTGAGAGATTAAGGATCATGTCTCGAAAGTGATGCCCTCAGTGTTCGGTGTTTTTTTAAGTTTTTGACATTGTTGTAGACTTTTAAATGAAAAGCGGTGCCGCACAAAAAATAGTCCAGAGGGGTGAGATCGCACCACCACACCACCAAGGCGGCTGATGACCCGTCTTGGAATTTCTTGAGCAAAAGATCGATTGTAGCATGAACTGTGTGTCAAGGCGCGCCATCCTGCATGAACCAGAGATCAGACTCCGATTTCAGTAGAAAAGGTTAATATGGTTCTGTAAAGCGCACCTTAGACCGACACATTGTTCCCAGCCTCATTTTCTCAGAAAAATAGTCCCATGATGCCATCACTCCACAATCCGTGATATCATATGTACTCCGACGCGGACCTTGAATGTTGTCCACTAGCATGCCACATCACTCAAACTTCGTGCACAAACGTGGGTACCGCAGTCGCGGTGGATGCTTTATTTCGACCAAAACTTCTTTAAAAAAAAAACTCACTGTTTGGCTACACATCACTCAGTTTGGAATAAGTTTTCAATATTCCCAAAGTTGTTTAAGTTAAAGCGATTTTCTCTCAAGATTTCGAGCCCAGTTTAGACAAAAAAAATTACATGGCCCACCTTGAAAGGTGTTTCAATGACCAATGGGTTTTGTTCTAGGTTAGGCTGGTAGATTGACAATGTTTTCCTTTCTTTTGAGTGGAATGTGGTCTTGCTCCATTACATCCGCGTTGACTTGGACTCTGTACCGGAGGTTCGGTCTTACTCTCCTTTTCTTACGAGAAGGCTCGGATTCAAAGACCCTCTTTGCTGGAGCATTGGTGTCCATGCACTTGATGTGGCCAACGCTGTGTCTGCGACGGATTTTTGCCTTCCGGACTACGTCCACATCCTGGTACAGCTGGTAGAGTACGTGGTTGTGTCTTCTCCTCCATTCACCTTTCTCGCAGAAGGGAGCATATATCCGACGAAGAATTTTTCTTTCGAAGGCACCAAGAATCACTTCTACAGTCTTGCTTATTGTCCAGCTTTCAGCTCCATAAAGCAGGACGGCCAGAATAATTGTTTTGTAGACCATGACTTTGGTCCTTCGAGTCAGGAGTTTCGAGCCCAGTTGTTTTGACAAACCGAAGTAGCATCGGTTGCCAAGTGCGATTCTACGTCGGATCTCCACGTGTTTAACGACACAACAATTTAAAATCGATTAAAATTTATTCTCAAACGTCGTGAATGTACTGAAGCCCTCTTTAGCTTCCCATTGACTCTAGACACTCACAAAGGCTGTTGAACAGCCTCCCCTTTGAAACCGCCCCCGTTAGTTAATACCACAGCAACATCGATAACGAGACACGCATTCCCTGAAAAACCATCAACTGGTCTTAATTTATTACCGCTGTCGTGATTCGCCTTTAATCGCCTCCAGTGATTAAAGCGCCGTTTGTCCTCTACCACAAGCAGTCCAGTGTGTGCTTGTGTGTATCTCTCCTCTCGGCGGCTTTCGGCTGTTCGCAACAACGAGCTCCTACACTTTGTAAGTGTGCACTTCAGCGCAGAAAAAAGAAACTGCCTCCGTGCCACTGTGTTTGCGTTCTCGTCCTCGTCCGCATAATAAAACAAAAACCCTCGCTCTGCCCCACGTCCTGTGGGGTGTGTCGGTGTGTAGCCCTGGTCTATCGAGAGTCAAAGGATAAGCTCAAGCGAAAACAAAAAACAAAGTACGGCGAAAACAGCAGCAAGCTCAAGGACGTCCGCCGTGGCTGAAAATACCTCGGATTTTTGTTTTTATTTTTATTTTTATTTCCTCTCCCACTCGCTGATACCGTGTTTGTTTTGGGCTGTCCGAAAAGTCAAGAAACCCCAAAGGAATCGTTCATAAAAGCGAATCAAAATAAAAAGGTGTTTCTCCTTGCGGACGTACACAAAGCATGGCAGATATCCTCCGGGCAAAGTGAATTCATAAATTTCAAAGATGTAATTCTTAGAAAATATTAAAGTCAGTCTGAAATGGATGTGACAGAATTTCGAGGTGTTTCGGAGTGCGGCCGGCAACTGGGAAGTAAATTACCTCATTTGGCAGGACCGGCAGCTAATCCTCTCCTTACAACCCGACCACAGAAGGGCCTCGCATTCTCGTTTTGCATGTGCGCCCGTCCCTGGCCCAGATCTACGCACACGCCGCCACCTCATCCAACCCCATCCCTAGATAAAAACTATTCCATAAAAGGGAAAATTACATCAAAATGAAATCGCCTGCCTTCAACCTTAACCAATCCCTCTAGAGCGTTATATCATCGCAGCGAGCAATCGAAATTAAATTCCTCCGCACTGCACACATGGGACCTCGTGTACCGAAAAACAGCAAGCCGCGCTCAAGGACGGCCGGAGGAGAGAGCAACCAAAAAAACAAAAAAAAACTGAAGAAGATTTAATTAAAAAGCGATAACACGAAAAGAAGAGCGGTGAGCAACGTTGGCAAATAATCTAATACGAATACCATGTCATGGCGGGTTGAACATGGGACGACGCGCGAGCATGTGGGGGCTGCGGAGCGCTGATGCAAGATAGAGAACCAGTCCAAGTCTCACCGAAAAGATTGATTTCGGCACGTTTTTCTATTACAGCTCCGGCACAGCCCCGAAGATGAACTTTAACTTCGGGCCAACGGATGATGTATGGAGTGCTCGTACATGCGCATCCACATCGAGTGGATGCATGCACACAGCAATGAATTGTATTTTCCACTCCAAGCTATAGCACTTGTCCAATTTATATTTTTCTCCCTCCCCACTCCCTCTCGGTGGATGCAATAAATGTTCTCGCTGGTGAGCGGTGGGTGGTCGAAAAGTGGAGCAGAACTATCCTTTAGCACATGCCACTGCAACAAGCAACGCTCTCGGAATATGAATTCACTACTTTGCAAGATTCGAAGGATTTTTTAAATTTCCTTCTTTTTTTCATGTGTGTGCTCGAGTCCAGGCGATGGGAGAAATCATGTGAAAAGATGCAGTTTTTTTTCATAATTTCCGATTCAGATGGGTGCGATGTTTGGGGAGAGCGATTCGCAGAAGGGGTCTCGGGACAGGTTTTAATTAGAAATATGTTAATTTTCGACGTGGAGAGGCAGCCGTGGGGAGTTGCTGTCATCGTGATGACCAAACGGTTACTTCGTTAAATTGAAACCGATGACCCGAGGTGATGAACGCTGGCAAATGTGTGTTTTGATTTGGAAATTGAATACGACGGTGAAACACATTCACGGCGATGGGGGGATGGAAAAAGACTTGGGTGAACGCAGGAGGGAGTATTCAGTTCAAACAGCTTCCACGTGGACAAGTTTCCCTGAGTTTCGACGATTCTTCAGAGAGTCTGCTTCGCAATCGTGTTCTTGGGGCAGAGATAGGTTCTACTATAATGAACAAAGGAAATCAATTATAACGAACCTCAAAAAACTGACGATTTTAGCCGTTGTAACCAAGTAGTAGTTTTGTCTGCATACTCTTCGTTCAGTTTCGTTACATATTTCGACGTAGCTCACTTTTGCTGATCATAATGAAGGCAGGCCTAATAATAGGGCCTAGTTTCCCGAATTCGGGATCCCGGGGAAACTGATCCGGTTGTGTCGCACCACGCTAACACATACGCGATGCACCGTGCAGTTCGGTTCAAAAACCTCTGAACCGTTCGAAACCTGCACCGGATTTCGGCAAGGAGATGCGCTGTTGTGTAATTTCTTCAATCTGGTACTGGAGAAGATAGTGCGGCGGGCAAAAGTCAACACGGAAGGCACTATCTTCTACAAGTCAGTCCAGCTGTTGGGATACGCGGATGACATAGACATTGTTGCGCGGTCCCAATGCGCCATAGTGGAAGATTTTACGCCAATTGAGGAACAGGCGAAACGAGCTGGTCTTAAGGTCAACGAGGACAAAACAAAATATATGCTGTCGAGCAAACAACGATCCGCCGCACACCACCTAGGCCAAAACGTTACAATCGACAGCTACAATTTCAAGGTAGTAAAGGAGTTTGTCCAGCTCGAGGCAAATGTAAACTCCACGAATGACATCGTAGTGAAAATCCGACGTAGAATCGCCCTTGGCAACCGATGCTACTTCGGTCTGTCAAAACAACTGGGCTCGAAACTCCCGACTCGAATTACCAAAGTCATGCTCTACAAAACCCTTATTCTGCCAGTCTTACTTTATAGAGCCGAAAGCTGGACATTAAGTAAGACTGCAGAGCTGATTCTTGGTGCCTTCGAAAGAAAAATTCTGCGTCGGATATTTGGTCCCGTCTGCGTGGAAGGCGAATGGAGGAGAAGACACAACCGCGAACTCTACGAGCTGTGCAAGGATGTGGATGTAGTCCGGAAGGCAAAAATCCGTCGACTACACTGGCTCGGCCACATCGAGCGAATGGACAACAACGCTCCAGCAAAGAGGGTCTTCGAATCCGAGCCTTCTGGTTCGAGAAGGAGAGTAAGACCGAACCTCCGGTACAGAGTCCAAGTCATCGCGGATGCAAGACAGCTTGACCTTGAGGACTGGAAGCAGCGTGCCCAGGACCGTCACCGATGGAAGGCAGCAATTGTTCAGGCTCAACACCCTTCATGGTTCATCTGCCTGATAAGTAAGTAGTACGTAGGTCAAAGTGCGATGGGATCAGCGCATATATCCACAACGCCGCGGGCCATTAATGAAGGCAAGCATACTTGAGCTAAAATAAGCAATCGCCCATATCTCAGGCCAGTCGATTGTCTGCCATCGACTGTAACTCCTCAGGATTAATGGCCAAGCGCAACCAAGCGAGTTTTCGGTCTTGGTCCCAGCAGCTCGTCCTGTGTCCGCAGAGTCTCACTCAAGGCACGCCTCGAAGGACGGTCTGATGGGGACATTCGTGTCCAAGCAATTGAGGCATAGTTCTTTCAGTTCGGAGAAGAAGCTGCTCGACTTTGAGTTCCTCGCGCACTGCCGTGTTTCTCACCCTATCCTGGCAAGGAACTCCCATTGCAGCACGAAGGAGTCTCATATCGACAGCTTGTATTCGCGATCTTTTCTTTCGGTCGTTACCCCAATTTCATGACCACAGATGAGAGTTGGAACAATTACTGGGCTGAAAAGCGACAACTGCGCCTTGAAACGAAGCGATTATACGGCGGGATGATGTCGGTCTCTCCTCTTATAGATCAATATATGACGCAAGCTATTCCAGCACATGGACACTCATCTGCACAAAATTCCTACAATAAGGGTCAGTCCTAAGCTACGGCGGGACGTAAGACTGATGATTCAAAGCGATGGCTGGAGTAGGAGTACTAAGAGCCGTTTTGTTACAACGACAGGGATCGATGAGGCTTGTCAATCAATATGGATTAAGTGGGAGTAGTTGTTTCAGTGGAGTGCATTGAGTGTGAGGTGGATGCGGAATCATTTGGATTTGATGGTTTTTCGGTACGCCGAGATGGTGTTAGACCGTATAGTAGAACAAAAATCGGATCTTTGTCATCGGATCTGAATCTATTGACCACCACGCGGTCTTCATCAACAACCGCACTTATGCATGGTCGATGAAATGACGCCTGAAAGGTGCGACACAGACTCATGTGTTTAGCCTTCTGAACAGACGACATTCACGACATTCACATGGCACCCGAACTCATCGCACAATTGAAAAATGTTCGAGTTCGGTGAGCAATTTAACGCTCGTTATATTTGTTTGATTTCATGATTATTGGATTTTGTCAGTACCGAGATCAAGCGTAGGATAACTCTTGCTAACCGCTGTTTCTTTTGGCTCAAGAGGCAATTGAGTAATAGGGCCCTCTCTCGAAGAACCAAACTGACTCTATATAAGACTCTGATCATCCCAGTCCTGCTATACGGCGCGGAGGCATGGACAATCTCAAAAGCGGATGAAGAAGTCCTTGGTCTCTTTGAGAGAAAAGTTCTACGCACGATCTTTGGTCCTGTTTGTGTTGACGGGTTCTGGAGGAGAAGATTCAATCACGAAGTGTACGGGCTGTACAGCGACATGAGCTTAGTTAGGCGTCTACGGATCCAACGCCTACGGTGGCTAGTTCATGTAGAGCGGATAAACACCACAGCTGCGGCCCGAAGAGTCTTCGATACCGAGCCATTGGGACAGCGGAACAGAAGACTTTCTCGCACTAGATGGCGAACACAAGTGGAAAAGGACCTCAACCAACTTGGTGTACGCAGCTGGAGGCAGCTAATTAGAGATCGTGCTGGCTGGAGAGGCTTGTTGGTTGAGGCCCAGGTCCACCCCGGACTGTAGCGTCACACAAAGAAGAAGAAGATGACCAAGTGTCCATTGTTTTAAGGCATGTGTGTGCCCTCTAGCCAGTTGTGGTTAGTGGAGTGTTGATTGTGTGAACTTTGGGGAGATAGCAGACTGTAGTGATTGGCTGGAAGTTGGCACTGTTAGAGAAGAGGTTGTGGCACGAGTTTGTCAACTTTGCAATTTTCCGTGGCAATGTCCCGGCAGCCACATGAGCTAAATGTTGAAATCATCTCCTTGAGAGATAGCCGCCAATTAAGGGATCTAAAGCGATCATATCTCTAAAATGATGCCCTCAGTGTTCGGTGACGTTGTTAAAAGACGTTATTATATGCTTTGAAATAAAAAGCGGTGCGGCGGCCATTTGACACCTCAGAGACGGCTGATAGCACGACTTGGATATTTGGTGCGCAAAAGATCGATTGTGGGGTGGACTATCCTTCATGAACCAGAGACCAGCCTCCAATTTCAGTAGAAAAGGTTAGTATGGCTCTGTAAAGCTCACTGTAGACCGAAACATTATTCCCAGATACATTTTCTCAGGAAATTAGTCCAATGATGCCAGCACTCCGCAATCTGTATTCTCATCTGTTCGACGACGGGGACCTTGAGTGCTGTCCATTAGAATTTGACTTATTTTGGACGCAAAACTATTCCCTACAGAGGGTACCTCAAGTACATCGTACAAACCCACAAGCCAGCCTCAATTGTAGCCTTGGACGCCAGCCATTGAGCAAGCAATTGGCAAGAAAGCAGCCACTACCCAAAAAAAGTGAGTCAAAATTGCACTCTGCTCATGTACCCCTTATCACGTAGCCTTGATCAGCATTGATCTATCAATTCGAATAAGAATTTTGTACACTTCACCAATTCAATTGAACTTTCTTTGACATCAAGACAACTCATCTCGGCAGCTTCGTCATCTTGTGCTTAAGCTTAGGTCACCCCAAAAATTGCATGACCATAGGTGATGGTTGGATCAACGTTAAGAACCGGTTATTTGGCTTTGACCGCAAGCTCAGCCTTTCTGATTACAGATCATCCAAGCTGTTTCGAAATTTTCCCAACTTGGCCAATCATACAGTAAAGCGCACCCGAGTTAACACCAGCTTCAGTAGGACTCCACCAACATGTAGAGGGCACTGATCATTGCTGTTTCGGAAAAGGCCATCAGCTTTGATTTGTCCATGTTAACCTCCATTCCGGCATATGTGAGTCTACACACCTATCGAGTGGGCTCTGAAGTCTTATCTGGGATAACATGAGGATAAATAAGCGATCTTAAAAAAGAAGACTGTAAAACATTCCTCGCGACCCTGAGTTGCAACAACCAATGTTGGTGAAGAGGACAGGTGACAAGACACACCCTTGGCAAGGTTCAACATCGACGTTGAAAGGTGTTGATTTAGCACCATTCACCTGAACACAGCTGCTGCAGTTTGTGTAAAGAGGACCCTCAATTTCATACTCCTGCAAGACATTCCAGAGCTTACCTAGAGGCACTCAGTGTATGCCTTCAACAAATCGTTAAAGCAGCCGTAGATTGGCTTCGCATACTCCCGAGCCTGCTCGAGTACCATTCTTAGAGTGACAAGCTGGTCAGCTGTGCTTCTGTTCATCCCCCATTGAGGACATCGACCACACCTAGAAGGCTCTCTTCAAACACCTTAGCGTAGCCCCCTTTAGTTGGAACAATCTCTTGTTTGCCAATCGCTAGGTACAACCACGTGCTGCCAGGCCACCTCTTTACACTTAAATTATTGCCTACCCAAGTGGTCAATTTATCCCTGTAACCTTACGTCTTTGGCTGCTGCATCAATGCCCCAGAGAACTTCAAAGCCAGATGCAACGATTGCGAAAGCTGGGCTGGAACTTGGAGTCCAAAGCTGGAGAGAGCTGGCTAGGGAAGCTTGCCGCCTGAATCGACTTGTTGCTTGAGCTGGACAGTAGCAACAAAAGAAAGGCAAAGCAGTGCACCGCTCGATTATCATTTTCGAAGGGTTGAATATTTGGGGGAAATTTTATGCAAATTGTTTTGCTAGGACAAACCCCACCCTGAGGCTGTGCAGTTCTTGCAGGGCTCTCGTCTTCCTTCTTTCTCAGCAAATTGTTCGGTTTCCTTTGTGAATCTGTTTTAGCTGTCATGTCCCCACTGAAGGGGCACATCAAACCCCAAGGAATCCATTCAAAATTCCTTGTCAACTTGATGCAAATTGGGATTCACTACACTCTGCATCGGCGGGTGCATGCGAAATCAAAAACCAGGGACTGCACTCATATGCCCCTGTGGAAGCTCAGAAGTTCTTGTAGTTTTGCAAGTTGCGACTCGTGTTCAGCGACCCGAAATGGGTCGCAATACGTCTAGACATTCGCAATTTGCGAGACTAAACAAAGGAGCGCCACGAACTTTTCTTCTGTTTCATTTAAGAAAAATACAGAAACAACGCCTTCAAGGCTACCAATCCACTTCATTCCGAATGAATGGAGCCATTCACGCCCGTGTCAAGTGAAGCGATACCAGATGCCAAAATGCAAATGAAAGGCTTTTTGTGCTGATGGCCGCCTCCGCCTGTGCCTCTGCCTGTGCAAAAATGTATCCTGCTGATTCAGTGTTCTGTGGAAAATATGAAATGGAATCGTTCTTCGGAGGAGAGCCAACCGCACTGCCTTCAAGGGTCGGAATAGTGTATTGATTCCTTCCGCCACCACCACTCAGCGAAACAAGCGACCAACAATGCCACCAAACCAGGAGTCATTGTCTTGGAACAAAGTTGCAAGAGTGCTACACGAAATATGTGAATGTGTACTTTCGTTGAATTGAAAGGCATTTTCGGAATGGGAATGGTTGAAAATGTCGAAACTGAAAAGGAGTAGGAAGCAGTGGAACGAATCGCTTTCATTGGGTTATTCATTTGAAGTGAACACTGGGGGATGTAGGATGTGGAGATAGGGAATTCCTTTGTCACAGGGACGACGACGAGATCCACGCGGCTGAGGGGAGCTTAAGGTGATGACAAATTCCGAAAATAGAATCAATGGCAGCAGCCAGTCGGAAAGGTAGACTGTATGGCGTACGTAGTGACTCTCGTCTCGATTATGTTTTGGGTGAACGGATTAAGCTGAAAGTTTGTGTTTTTCTCGGGACATGCGAGGAACGTCTGGCGAGGACAAATGCCTTCGTATTGAAGATGATGAAGTTCTCTTGTTCAATTGAGTGCAGTTGAAATTTTTGGTTCACTGGATGGGAATTCGCGGGCCACATGTCGTGAACAGAGGTCGAACAGAGACTGGGGAGTGCCCTCGTAGGAGTACCAAGGAGATGCTGTTTAAGGACGACGTCCGTTGCTAGCAATTTTGTGTGGTTTTACCCTCAATTCGCCTTGAAGTTATTGCTTTTTGTTTCTTTTTGGTGTCATAAGGGTGAAGGCCTTTTTTGACCTCCTTATTGGTTCTCAGTCATGACGAACACTTCGTTCAGTTTCGTTAAGTTTCGTTAAGTTTATTTGATTCTTGACCTTCTTACCATCTTTTGGTTTCTAGAAACAAATAGCACTTCCTGCGGCTTCGTTGAGTTCCTTTAATTCTCGGCCACCTTGACTAGTTCTGGTTTCCAGCTATAATGAACACTTCCTTCAGTTTCGTAAGTTTTGCTAAGTTTCGTTAAGTCTCGTTGAGTTCCTTTAATTCTTGGCCTTCTTAACCTCTTTTGGTTTCCAGCTAAAAGGAACACTTTGTTCAGTTTCGTTGAGTTTCGGTAAGTTTTGTTAAAGTTCGTTAAGTTTCGTTGAGTTGCGTTAATTCTTGCTTAGTTAAGTGGGAGCGAAGTGAATTGCATTCTAGGTGACAAATGGCCTTGAGGCTCCTTCTGCAATTATATTTTGTCTGGCACAGATGACATCTGAATTCAACTTATCTTCAGCTAGCTTTGACCATTAACTTGTTGGCTGAAAGTACGGAGAGCTGGCTAGGGATCATGCCACCTGAAGATTCTTGTAGTTTGTGGGTTTGGTTCACCGTGGTCTGCAGGAATCTAAAGGGAATGACGAAGCAGTGTGTCACTTGATTGTCCTAGATCAAAAGTATAGACCTGTGTTTTCTTGAGATCATCCTAAGCTCATTGAATTGGTGAATGGGCCTTTGTTACCGATGATTACCAATCGAAGGCACTTACCATCAAGCACTTTGGTAAAGACTATCTCCAACGACACGACTTTCGAAATAATAATAAAAATATGCCAAAGCTCACAACTTCGCACCAAAATTCCCAAGAGTTATTTTCCCACAAGCAATAAACCGGGAGGAAATTACTTCACAAAGCTCAGAATGAAAGAACATGTCCACCACCATGGTCATTACCCTTCACGAGGCAATTCACTTCCACTGATTCCCCCCTTGTTGCCGTAAACTATGCCCACTCATGGCGATAAACTATGGTCCATTCTGCAAGTTAGCTCCCACTCATCCTCCCGGCCTGAGATCACAATACCACCGTCCCTACCACCCAAATGGAGAGTGAGTTCGAAAGTAATAAAGATATCTTTTAGGCTAATTATGGTCCGACGAAAGTGTGGAGAGTCATAAATCTTCCCATCGGAAGTGGGAGATTTTTTTTTTTTGTTTGTTGCCAGCATCCTTTGATGCCACCTGGAGGATAGAACTTTTTCTGCCGGTTAGTTATGATAAATTATGCTCACCGTGGGCAGAGCAGCGCTGGTCATGATGCTCACAGGCGCTTTGATTAATACTTTCCTGGCCATTATCTTCTGTGGATAAACATGTGTGTCCTTTATCGGCTGTGCTGCATACTTTTCGACTTGATGATGGTGATTTTCTTTTTTCCATTTTCGGTGTTCTAGGGGGGTGGGGGCAATCTTCAGAGAGTGTTGCATTGGGGTTTAATGGGAAGAGCGGTGCAAATATAGTTCTTCATTCAAATTTTGGGAGAACATGGATGAAGAGTGATTCAGTGCGTGTTTAAGTTTGATTGGGACGTATATATATGTGGGTGGCGCTACAGCCCGTAGGGGGCCAGGGCCTAGCTTCTTAGCAACAACTCGTGTTGTGCGTGCTTTTGCTGTCTCACGAGTGGAAGGGACCTACAGTTTTATGCCGAATCCAAACGGCTTTGCTTGAGAAGCTTTCTCTAGACAGAAAATACTCTTTGAGCATTGTTAGTGACTCGAAAGAGGTGGGGCCGTGAAAATTATTTTCGTCGCACAGAGCAGGAATCGAACCTACGACGTCGAGGTTGGGGTCGACGCACATACCCACAACGCCACGGGCGACCTTGGGACGTAATATAAGCGAAGTTATAGTTACTGCTAGCAGACTCAGGGACAGGGACACTTTAGCCAGCATATGTCAATTGTGGTGATAAGGGACTTGGCAGTGTCTTTCAGTTTGCCTAAGTTATAACAAATTGGCATCTAGATGCAAGTGTCTGAGGTTGCCAACAGACTCCATGTGCAGAGGATATTATGTACTGTGTTATCCCTCTGTTCCTTCACAGAATTCTGACGCCCATTACTAGGCCGATTTGTCGACGAGTTGTTCCATTGGCCATTGTCACACGACCGCTATCTCGTGTCTGTAATAAGCTTTATAGTACGTGGGCATTCGATTGGTACGCACTTTAGTTAGTTGAAGCATCGAACAGTATACGAAGTCCCACGAATGACAAAAATCCCTTGGCAGACAGCCACTACAACTTCCACCAAATTGACCGCTTTAGAACGCGCTCGCAGTCGGATTAAGTCCATTCCAACTGCACGATGAGGAGGACACTAGGAAATATTCTAAGTATTCTAAGACTGTCTAGTGTCCTCTTCACAATCCTCTTCACCACCCCAAGTCCACAAAAGGAGAATTATTTTATGCAGAATGTGTAAAGTGAATTTATGCTGTCAAAGCACGGATCTAGTTTGAAAATCCGTCACTTGGTTGATGTCATTACAGGCCACTCTTTTGGGAGACCACGCCAGGGGTCTTCACAACCGATTTCTTGAGAATCTGAAAGCATATCACAGTTCCACTGCTCCTGCTTGGCTCTCATACAGGTACACACTCATGGGAGATTACTTTATCAACAATTTGAGTTACTTGAGTGACTGGTTGGTTCCCCACCAGTGGTTAAGTGATCCCAACACAATGGACCACCCAGGTCGATGTGGATGCTGCTACTCACCATCTCTCATCGCTTGAGTGCTTTAGGTACTTACTGTGGTCCTCTGGCGATTTCTACATCGACAGGATTGGTTGCAGTCATCGATTACAAGTCAAGTTCGTACTTTCATGCAGACTGTCAATGACTTTAATAAACCTTGAATACTTATCAGGTCAGCGACACAGGGAGGGTATGAGTTAAGGCCATGTTGACGGTCTTGGAAGTGCTCTTTTTTGCGTCTGCTATAACTTGGTTCGGGAACAAGAGATTTCAGGTCCTTCTTGATCCAGACAACCCTCTTTGGAAGACCCTCCTAGCTAGGGCTTTGCTGTGCTTGCATTGGATGTGGTAAAGTTAATGGATTCGATGAATTGTTGGCTGCCGAACTACACCCACATCCTGGCACAGCTAGTAGAGTCCGGCATTTATCTTCTTCGGAGGCGGTGTTGAAGGAACAATAATCGGCTCTGAAAGCATACTGCCAACATAATGGTCTTACTGACTATGACAAACTGAAGTATCACCGGCTTCTAAGGTCGATCCGGATCTGAAAAGATCGATGATTTCCTCACCATATGACCCTCCCTCTAGCCGATGTTCAGTCGTGTCCACACTTTCACGATTCATTTGAGCTTGCTTCCAAGCTTATTCTTTTCTAGGGGTCTGTACAGGTGGGCGTGGAAGTGAGCAAATTAAGTGACTCGATGGTGGTATGAATCAGCTGCCTGCAGGAAATACTCTTTGAGCATTGTCAGTGACAGGAATCGAAATTACGACGCCGAGGTTGGGGTCAACGCACATATCCACAACGGACCCCACGGGCCACCACGTGGGGAATAGAGACAACACCCACGCCCATACTAAAACAAATGTTGTCAAATCCTTTTCTCTCCCATTCTCTCGTTCGTCTAGAAGAAACACCGCATTTGTTCATCATTTCGTCCATATGACGAGCTATATACCATAACTCTCGATTCAGGTAGTCATTGATTGTCTGAAAGCAACACTCTCAAGTTAAGTCCTCGCTGGGCCATGCACGCCAGGATTTACGACAGTAATTGGCGTAATAACGAGACCCGCCCTGCCTTTGGCAGACACCTTCTCCACTCGAGAATAGTTCTTTGTTGGAAGTTTTTAAGACGCTACATTGGACCACTTAGTCTCCAAAACTGGTCCATTGTACCCCCAGGCGGCAACCTCAATTACAGCAGTTCCTTCCAACCAACAGACCAACAACATCAGCTCTCACCACATCAGCACCAAATGTCACCTACCGAGTAAAGGGCTAGACAATATCAGAGGAAGTGCTCTACGGCGACGCACGTGGTTCTCTCCATAGACGTCGCGGAAGGTTTCAGCGAACTGCGGTGTTTGGCTGGGGTGCTATGTCTCGTTAGCAGAGTTACATAGTACATGGCCATCAGGTGGCCAATGCTCACTTATTGTTGTCCCGTGTGGTTCAACGTGAGTGCAAGCTTTATGGACCGGGTTTTTGGGAGTGCTCGTCTCAGGGCTTGCGATCGCCTTTACAGAACGCCAGAGTCCTTCTTCTTCTTCTTTGATTGGCGCTACAGTCCGGGGTGGACGTAGGCCTCAACCAACATGCCTCTCCAGCCAGCACGATCGTTCGCCAGCTGCCTCCAGCTGCGCACACCAAGTTGGTTGAGGTCCTTTTCCACTTCTGTGTGCCATCTAGTGCGAGGACGTCCTCTGTTGCGCTGTCCCAATGGCTCGGTGTCGAAGACTCTTCGGGCCGCAGCTGTGGTGTTTATCCGCTCTACATGAACTAGCCATCTTAAGCGTTGGATCCGAAGACGCTTAACTAGGTGCATGCAGCTGTACAGTTCGTGGTTGAACCTTCTCCTCCAAACGCCATCAACGCAAACAGGACCAAAGATCGTACGCAGAACTTTTCTCTGAAAACAACCAAGAGCTTCTTCATCCGCTTTCAATAGAGTCCACGTGTCTGCGCCATAGAGCAGGACTGCGATGATCAGAGTTTTATATAAAGTCCATTTGGTGTTTCGAGAGATGGCTCTGTTACTCAATTGCCTCTTGAGCCCAAAGAAACAGCGATTGGCAAGAGTAATTCTGCGTTTGATCTCGGTACTGGTGTTGTTGTCAATATTTACTCCAGAGCCTAGGTAGACGAAGTCCTTGACTACCCCAAAGTTTCTGCTGTCCAATATGACGCTCTGTCCGAGACGTCGATGTTGTGCGTCCTTTCGTGATGACAGCATGTGCTTTGTTTTGTTCGGCCAGAGTCCTATTACAGTAGTACAAACAATTCTACTCCAATGAGGTCCTTTACAAGAGGGCGAAATTTATACTAGTAGACAACATACTACTAGAGCGATGATCTCGACCGATAACTTGATCACTGGGGCTTACCAGCCCAACAAGGCCAGTAAGTTAGCATTGACTAGTATTCAGTTTTTGATTTGTTTTTGATTTCTCTTTTTGAAGCCTTGCAACTCTGCACGTTAGTACGCCGCGGCGATTTACGAAAGCGACCACTGTGCGCCCGGGCCTTATCTGCAGTCTTCTCTGTCTAGAGACAACAGAAATTCCACGGATTTCTTACAACTTTCTGGAAGCATGCGCTTGATTTGTCTGCATCCTAGACTATCATGCCATCCCCAGTTCTGCTCTAGAAAAGCCCAACCAACGATGGAAGCACTAACTAAGGACGAGAGTAGTCCTAACACGGGTTCGGGTCCTAACAGAGTACTTCCTCAGATCCTTGTCTGGCAAGTTCATCAGCGATCTCATTTCACGTAATCCCTTGGTCTCCCGGGACTCAGATAACTCAAGGAACTTACACCGCCGATCAAGCTCAGAGAAGTCTTGCATTCCTGAACTACTCAGCTGTCGCTACGGACACAGGTCCGAACGCGGTACGGACGCTGTCGGTACGCGACTCTTCCACGACGGCTTCAGTGGGACAACAGTCCTTAGGCACCTATGCACCGGGAGTCTGTAAGGGGCCGACATGTCATCTGGTATTCTTCACTCTGTTCAGCTTCAATTCTATCAGTGAAACAATAGGAGGAGCTAGGCCCTGGTTCTCCCCGATACCACCGATTCTGCTCGAAAAACCTTTCCATTGCGTCTTGAGAAGCCGCGTAGACTGTCAAAAACTGCTCAGAGACCTCAGAGACCTTCTCGCTTAAACACACACCCTAGACCACTTAACGTTAACCATGTCTCCGTTGAATAAAATGCGTGTTCATTTACGTGCCTCACGTGACAGACAACTTTCTCAAAATCGTCCCTCTCCGAATTGCGGCCCACGTTGTGTCACATATTCTGCCTTAATTTGCATTAATCCACCCACATATCTGGCCTCATCGAGCGGATCCCTGGCAGCCCACCCCCACCCCACCACTCTCAACCGATTATGGGCATGAAATCAATCAGTCACCCGTGTCAGGATGGATGGTTTATTTTTGTTTTCATCCTCTCCCATCCACGAACGTTTCGAAGCCCAAGCCGGTATTTTTGTCTCTGAGTCAGTGGATCACTGACGGATGTGTGTCAGTGGCGGAGGCATTTTGCATACCCATCCTGTGTACCTGCCTGCCGGTAATGCGAAATTGATACTGACTCCATGCAGGTGGGATGCGTGCTTATTGTGTATAATGGAAATGGATTACACGGGCGATGTTGAATAGAATCGAACACGTCAAAGGAGAACTCAGCACATGTCACGCAGTGAATGAAGTGAGACGTAATTAAAATAGACAGATGCTGGCTCCTGCGACGACGTTTTATGGCGCTTCCCTTTCCAGCCGATCTGCCTTAAAAACTTAAACTGCCTCCATTCACTCGACTGACCTATCTCCCTTTTGTCCGGGTCATCATCTATTCGCCCAGAGATCGGCGGAGTTACGTGAAATTGAAAAATTTGCCGACTGCAAATAAATTGAGACTTTTACGTGATTTATCTCAGCGATTACACGGGCACCTTAATAAACATCAAACTTACGTGCCCGCTCCGGGCCAAAGTGCTTGACTCGCCAGTCGTCCGCCTTCACGACACATAATCGAGATACAGCATCCAGTGCTTAGTTTTAAAGCCATCTCAAGCTCAAGCAGCCTCGTCATCTTACCCGAGTTGCCCGGGCATTCAACAGTTTTCCACCCATAAAAACGGGCCAAGTCAACATGGCGTATTTTAATTTCCGTTCGTAAAGTTTTTACGGTCACTCGCATATCTGTTGACGCCATTGTCGCCGTGTCCTTGTTGTCCTCTTCCTCGACGACGACGACGACGATGAAACGAAATATGATACACACTCGTCACATTACCTTCTTGTTGAGCGTGGCGGTGGTGGTGGATGGGCGGTCCAACGGGTATCTGGGTCGTTTTCTCGTCGTTTTATTGTGACACGAATCACCATGAAAGTGAGTTTTATTGCTTCCATTCGCAGATGTGTGTCCTGGACCAGGCTTTCCTTTCTCAATTGACCTTCATAATCCTGTTCGCCGACGGGGCGGCGACATGGCAGTGCTCCGCGCAAGGATGCATCTTTTGGCGGTTTGAACCACTCTCCGGCGACCTTCGAGGATTAATTGTATTTTCGCCGTCATCAGCTGTGCCATCTGCTCTTTGTGCAAACTGGAGGACAATTCTTTCTTTTTATTGCAATTTTCACTTAACCCGCTTTATCTACTGTGATTTTGTGGTAAAATGAATGTGTGGAGGTGAGCATGGGGTCCCACAAGGTGGAGCGTTGACTTGTGAAAATGTTTTGGCGCGTAGCTTAGAGTGGGCTTAAGAAGGACGCTGCACCTTTCTTGGAGCTCATCCTGTGCCTATCTTAAAAAGGAAACGAGAGGTCAACGACTCTGAAATATCGTGATGACTCATGGTCGTGTGGGACAAAAAAGCGCCTAGTACCTTCCACTCTGAGTCCAAACACATTCCAAAATGTCACAGGAGACCAGTAACAACTCTCCAATTTCTCTATTCCCTCACTAGGAACCCTAAAAAAATGTCAAAACATTCATCGCCGTCATAAGGATAATGACCAATTTTCATCATGCGTCAAGTCGTAGTCAATCGACTTGTCCACGCAAAATTCACTTGTGTATGCAAACGGTAGAGCGTTCCACCAGCGATACACCATCACTGTTCGCCAGGTCGTGCATACAAAAGGAGCATTTCAGCTTTCATCTCGTATCACCCATTCACATGTAGTTCTCAATCAAATCAGGACCCAAGGCAGGATCGCTGAAAGAGCCATCAACCCGTTCGGTGGCAACAGGTAAGCGCCCTGAATGGACTGCCGGTGGATACGAATAAAAAATAATAAGAAAGAAAGAAACAGCTTGTGCATTGAAGTTTTCTTTTGATTCGATGTGAAAAGGTTCGATCGGAAACGGGGTCGATGATGGAATCGATGGCGAATGCGAGAGGAGAGGACTTAAATTTGGCTAATGAGCCCCTTGCGTCATGGGTCACTCCAGCAAGTGGTGCTTGGAGAATTATGCGGCAGTGGACATGGTAAGTGGGTCAAGTGCAGATTCAAACGAGGGAACTTTAATCATTTAGGTCTTCATTCTATGCCTCACCTGAGGGAGAACTTGAGGTGGACCACAGTCAAGAAGATTATGTCTCTGGCTTAGGACATTCTAGCGAATTTCTTGTACGTAGGCAAATGTGCTCCTCCTTAAGCGTCTTTCCCAAACCGTGCGTTGTCAAGATGTGCACCCCCAAATAAATTTGTACGCCAGCTCAAATGATGCCTGTTTTCTTCGTGTCGCAACGAAAGTGTTCCTGCACATAAGCCATTCCTTTTATGCCCAAATTAGACGCAGCATAACTCTTGCTAACCGCTGTTTCTTTGGGCTCAAAGAGCAATTGAGTAGTAGAGCCCCTCTCCAAGGACTAAGCTGACATTATACAGGACCTTGATCATCCCACATCCCTCATCGGGCATCACAATGCGTCTGCTAAGTATGGCTCACCAATCTCACCAATAACTTGCTCTTTGACACGGAAGCCTGGACTACCTCAAGAGTGGATGAAGAAGGTCTTGGTCTTTACGAGAGAAATGTTCTGCGTTCAATCTTTGGTCTTGTCTACGTTGATGGTTTCTGGAGAAGAGGATTCAACCACTAGCTGTACGGGCTGTACAGCGACATAAGTCTAGCCAGGCGTCTACGGATGCAACGTCCAAGATGGCTAGGTCATATAGAGCGCATGGACAACACTGCTTCAACACGAAGAGTCTTCGACTCCGAACCAGTAAGACAACGCAATAGAGGACGACCATAATTCCGATGGCGCACTCAAGTGGAGAAGAGGCGTCAACCAACATGGTGTGCGAAATTGGAAGCAGTTGGCCAAGGATCGTGCCAACAAGCGCTGACTGAAGCCCAGGTTTACGCCGGACTGTCGCGCCATTGAAAGAAGAGGAAGGTCTTGGCTACTGCCAAGCCGACTAGAAAGACGCTAGAAAGTTTACAAACTCTGCACTCTTTCCGGATAGCGACCCACCATTTATGTCTAGCATTATTCACAACCATCTACTAAGGCTAGCCAAAATTGTTCACGCGAATCGAAGATGGTCAACTGCAACAGTCTCTAAGCTACCCCTCTTAGTTTGGCCAATGCGAGCAAAGCTAATCTTGGAACCCTCATTAGCGCCTTAACAGTGCACTGCGCCATTGGAACTCACGCCTCTAGCGTAGGCCTTCTCTATGAGTGCTTGTGCTGGGGCTGTAGTGATGAGGATGAGGCAAAGATCATTGTCCACTTGCTATGCAAATATTGTGCTCGCTTCTCGCGTAGACACTTTCTGCAGCTGGGCTTACTTGGTTAACCAGGCAACGTATGAGTCGGCTATCGTATTCGCTTCATCAAAAGCACAAATTGGTTTGCGGAATATTAATGCTGACCTAAGTTCGACTGCTGTCTTCACTTTCAGCCACTCTAACCTAATCTAACATAAATGGTCTACGCCTCTGATCCATAGAAGCCTGTCTGAATACAAGTCGTATTAAGGCCCGTGATCAATTTCGTGCGTAAAGTTTGGCTGGCCTCTTAAAATTTATCTCTCTCTTTGAGATCTATTACTCACTGTTCCCAAAAATCAGCACAAGAGTAGTAGTAGAGCCTTGGTACCGTGACCGACTTGACGTTATAGCTGCCCATTGCCCATTGTAATCCGTTGTGTGATCGGAAGCAAAATTAGTTTCGCCAAACTGATGAAAGTCGACCCGATTCAGCTGCCATTTTCCTGGCTGAAATATGTCAATTTCTTTAAAGTCGGTTTTTTCGGAATAAAATGTGTAAATATGACTGGACAAGTGTGCGTCGGATCAGTTGCAAGTGATTTTTATCATTTATTTGGCATTTTGTAACTTTACGGAATACTAATTTTCCACTTTAAAGATACCACAAATCATCAGCATCAGTATTAGGCCGGTAAATGTGGACATTTTTTTATTTGTTAACGTATAAAATTCTTACTTGAGTTGATAAATCAATATTTTTCATTTGTTGCCGATCATGCAAATGTTAACCATAATCAGGCCACTCTCAATGAGGCTGGCATTGCGATGGTCCATGTCGTCAACTAAAAATGAACAGACTTCTGGTTGATCGGGTCTCCTCTCTCGAGTGCAGGTGATGCCGCTATAATGATGTGGAGGAGTCAGACGCCTTGTCTAAATCCTTTTTTGACATTTATAGTCTCGGTGAGTTCACTAACGACCACCTCGCCTACATCGTGCTACCTGCAGGAGCATTATTCGATGCTCAGACAAAAATCAGAGGACCAAGATGACCGCCTTCTGCGGAACGACCGAAAAGGCAACAATATGCTGATGTTGAGTGTCTCAAGAGTACTCTAGAGTATGTCACTACGATTTCAGCCAAACGACAAGGTGGGGCAAGACTTGTTTTGATCCAAAGTTGAAAGGGCCTGGCATCGAATTCTGTAAGGTTGTGGATGAATAAGGAAATAATTCATTCGAAGTAGTATGAGTTCCTTCGGCAGTGAATCCAGGATGATAACGTGGCTATATAGTCTTGAACTCCACAACCGAGACCCACTTATTCTGAACGCTTTATTTTGAATACGAAAGTCGAGAGATTGACGGTAGATATCTGCACCAACCCGAGCTCTGTGTATTTTTCGTCTCTACGCGTGCTTTCATTTGCTGTCTTGTAAATAATAACTGAGTGCTGGCATGGAATTCATGTAACATTTTCCAGATCTGCAGCAGTGGTACAATCCGGTCCATTTACGGACTTCCTCGAACTGATTTCAGTTTAACCTGTATACGAAGTCAGGGAGATTTCTTCTTTTTTGACTAGCGCTACAGTCCGAGGTGGACCTGAGCCTCAGCCAACTTGCCTCCCCATCTAGCCCAGTTTTGTGCTAATTGCTTCCAACCACTTACTCTCAACTTATTCAGATGCTCTTCTAGCGCCACCGGAGGCGTGGGCTTTCTTTGCCGCTTTGTCTCTCGAGGTTGGAGTCAAAGACTTTCAGTTCCGGAGTATTGATGCTCATTCGTTCTACGTGGCTAAGCAATCTGAGACAAGATATATATAGGGATATATTGGTTCTTCTAGCGATGGCTTTATTCTTCGATGGACTTCCAAGTCCGAAAAAACAGCTACTGGTCTGCGTTATCCTCCGTTATATCTTCGCAGTTGGGTCATTACTTATATTTACTTCGGAACCTAGGTAGGCGTCAACTAATTCGAAGTTATGTTGTTAAGAAGTCGGTGTTGGTGGGCCTTTATGTGGTGCATGGTGCATGTACTTAGTCTTACACTCAATAATCGCAAGCCTAACCTTGGCCGCCTCCTTCTCGATGCTCCCCACTAACAGCCCATTGTGTTCTTCCGATGAATGCAAGTCAAGATAAGTCAAGAAGACCTATCACTCGTTAGTTGACCTAGTCAATGAGGCATCGATGCTGAGATCATAGCCTTTGAACATGCTGTCCTTCGACCATGTCTTGCAGACGAGCTGGTGATGATGTATACGCGTTCATTGACATCATCCCATTCTCCCTTAAGCACGTTGGCAAGCTGTCAACTACATCATCTTTGTTGGACTTCAGCGTCTGTCTCGATTTTACTATCTTGAGCGGCACGCCAACTGGATAATGCCGGGAATGAATTTATCGCCTATCAACGTCCAGTTTGACTGAAATATTCACGGTCATGGTCGAACAATGAACTCGGGTGGTTGGTCTCGTTTTCTACTGCTTGATAGCTGAACATTTCACAACAAATTTGACAGATAACTCCTCAACAGCGTGCCGGCAATAAACAAGCACACTTCGAGTGCCCCACTTGAAGGACCCTTCGCTTGGATTCTTTTCTTGTTCGACCGACCTTCCAGTTAATCCCAACACAGGTCACTGTCCTCATGACAAGCTCTTTCCCACCTCCAGCGACAACCTCAACCCGTTCAGAGCTGTTGGCCCTGAGTAAGCGTCCATCACTTCATTTTCTGAGAATGTGGATTTGACCTCTCTTATCGAGTCAGTCCGGCTGACCTCCAGGCAGACTCCATTCAAACTGAACTCCTTTGAATATTCGCTCAAGCTCGTGCCTCAATCTTGTAAAGAAATTAGTCCTCCCTCTCCGGCACATTATAGTTGTCTGTCATAAAATTCCTCATCAGAGGACACGACGCTGGTCAGTGATGGCACGGCATGTGTCTTAAGTCAACTAAAATGCGAATAAACTGTGATAACGATTCCGATTCCAGACGGGTCATTCCAATTAAGCCGGAGAGCACCACACCCGTCATTAACTTAACGACACCGACGGCTACCATCACTTTCACTGATTGTCGATGAAGAAGCGAAGCTTCGGACCGACCGTCCACTTGCGGGACGAGGGATCATCGCTCGAGCACATCCTCAAAACACGAACTACACCAACCCAGCCCACCCCACCCGGCAAGCGGGCGGTTTTATGAGTTCATCCCGTTTGGAGAATGATGCCAAGGCTCCGGCGTCATTAAAACGAAATGAAAACCGAGTGAATTTGTCACGGAGATTACTCGTAAATGGAATTAAATTTCCTCTCCCATGCGCCTATCAGTCCTCAGCCGTCATCATCAGTCAAAGGGAAGAATATTATCATCGTCGTCCTCGTCAACGTCTTCGTCTTCGTCTTGGTCTTGGTCTCGATTTCTTTCAACGCGCTCCGTCTTGTGAAAGGGGCTAAAGTAATGAATGAAGTAACTTTCTATGGTATCCTCGCATCTGAGGGGGGTGGCCCACAAAGTTGTGTGTGGCAAGAGAAGGAATCGGGTTGCAATTTTATTACGGGTGTACATGGTATTCTTGCAACTGAATCCTTGAGAGTTAATGAAACCGAAGCTCGCGCTGAATGGGGTACATCATTGATTACTGCGCGGATTGGGGATTTCCTTGTGGTCTCCGTTTGAACGGGGGAATTAATTTGATATCCTTTATTCCACTCAACAAGTAATGTGCCTTTGGGAAGTGGCCCCGCCACCACTCAAATTTCAGCTCATTATTGGTAAACCACTTCGCTGAGCCAAAACCTGTTCGCAAGAGTTGATCGGGAAAAAAAAACTCGTTTGCAACCAGATACGAGGGGCGCTTCGATGGTTGCTTTCAGCTGATTTGGGCGATTGACGAACGATGTACCTTTCGGGGTAACTGATGCGGTAAGTGGGTGGTTTCAGACTGACGCAGCATGACATTGGATTGGCAAGTGGATTGGCTTTTACTGAAAATGGACATCGTTCTTGACGAAATCGGGCAAGATTCACTGGCAAGCACTAGGTAGGTTGGGTGACACCGAAATCATGCCCACTTAGCCCACCCGATGCATTGTGTTGTCACGTTGGGCTGGCTAGCACTAGTGAAACGAGCTCTCAGGAGTGTATTCGCCTGTTTCAACACACGGAACCCGAAGAAACAATGTCATGCTCTACAAAACCCTTATTCTGCAAGTCCTGCTTTATGGCGCCGAAAGCTGGACGCTAAGCAAAACTGCTGAGCTGATTCTTGGTGCCATCGAACGAAAAATTCTTCGTCGGATATATGGTCCCGTCTGCGAAGAAGGCGAATGGAGGCCAAGACACAACCACGTACTCTACCAGCTGTACCAGGATGTGGATATAGTCCTGAAGCCCCATCAATGGCCACAACAAGCTCATGGACACCAAAGCTCCAGCTAGGAGGATCTTCGAATCCGAGCCTACTGGTTCGAGAAGGCGAGTAACACCGAACCTCCGGTACAGGGATCAATTGCTTTTGTTGACTGGAAACAGGGTGCCCATTACCGTCAGCGATGGAAGGCAGCAATTGCTCAAGCGCGGACCCTTCATGGGTCGTCAACCTGATAAGTAAATAAGTACCACACCCGGACGGCATTGGCGTGGTTGACCGATCACAGGCACCTGGCATTGGGCCAGCAGCGGCTAGGATGTTTCTGGAGAGGAACCGAGATGAACGACGCCTTCGAAGAATGACACTCATCATCGTCGACTGATGAACACACCTTTGAGAAAAATCTTCGGCGTATGATCGTCCCTCCTTTTTGTGAAGAAATTCTCATCCTGTGAGGCAGCGAAGCGTCTTAATTCCCCACAGGCAGTGTGTTTCGTTGCATTGGTGCATAATTTATACACGCTTGCAGTCAATTGCAAGTGCACTAGCTGTGGAAGCGGATTTGTCGGTACGTACTCCACACGCGCAGATTATCAATTGCGTGTGTACAGCAGTGGTGACAATACTTGGACGACTGCGTGCGATGGTGCGTTCTTCCTCTTCGCTGATGGAGATGGTCCGATGGACGCCTTCAGTAGGAACCTCAAGTTCCAAATTTAGAAATAAGCTTATGGACCTATTTCTCCACCTCGGCAGGGTGGCGAGGCCCATCTAACACTAACCGGGGTCGTAGTACGTGGTTGTTTTCTGCACCTTCACATAGACTTGCACCAATAACTTTCACGTCGGAGAGTCGCAAATGCCCATAGCCTTAATAGACAAGATGAACTCCCAGGCATGTAGGTATAGGTCCACTTCTCCCCGCGACTTTGGGTTTTAAACCACAGCCACCACGAGGCAGCCAACCTCAAGCGATCAGGATGAGACCTATGCGGGCCTGATCGCCTGTGGCTACGCCCTGGTCAAGCTACCCAATAGGATGCCATAACATCCCGGGACTGGCCGCTATGGCAATAAAGCCGCAGACTTATTGTGCAATATCTATAATAAGATAAGGCACTTTCGTTTATTCCTTATTCCTTTGTTTGCGAGCTTGAAACCATCATTTCGACACGCAATGGAGTAAGTTATTTCCCAAATCTTTAGCTCTTAGCTCAGGATTTTAGTCGCATTTTACGAGAGGCATGCCTTACTGCGGGTATATTGTACGACCCCCACCCGAAGGGGGAATACAAGTGTACAGTACAAGTTAGGTGAACATTAGTAAACAGACACCTTCTTGTGGCGGACGCAGCTCAGCGGTCAAATGTCGGTGCATAAACAGATACAGCTCTGTGACGGTACGGAAATTAAAGGTTGGAATTCAGCAGCTACTAGAAACTAATTATTGAGAAGAGCAACTTCGGCTTTATCGTAAGCAAATCCATAGAAATTACCTTAGAAGCACCTAATAAGGCAAATTTTAACGTACGGGTTCCCAAAATACACACCAAATCTAAGACCAAACGCGATATGAACCAGTGCCACCTTCGACAGGGCCCGACAGGCCTGAAAAGTCCACCATCGACAGAATATTCACACTTCGGCCGATCCTGGAAAGGACTCAAGAGATGCAGATCGACACCCACCACCTATTTGTCGATTTCAAGGCCGCATATGACAGCGCACTGCAGAGCTGTGGTGGCCCGTGGCGTTGTGTGCTTCGACCCCAACCTCGAGGTCGTCGGTTCGATGCCTGCTCTGTGCGACGAAAATAATTTTCACGGCCCCACCTCTTTCGAGTCACTAACAATGCTCAGAGAGTATTTCCTGTCTCGAAAAAGCTTCTCAAACTTGGCCGTTCGGAGTCGGCATAAAACTGTAGGTCCCTTCCACTCGTGAGAGAACAATAGCACGCACAACACTAGTGGTTGCTGAGAAGCTAGGTAGGCCCTGGCCCTCTACGGGCTGTAGCGCCACCCATATTATAATTATATTATATGACAGCGCACATAGAAACGAGCTGTACGGCGCCAGGTCTAGTTTTGAAATTCCTGCCTAACCCGTCAGGTTGTGCAGGATTTTGCCAATCGCTGCTTCTTTGGGCTCAAGAGACAATTGAGTAACAGAGTCATCTCTCGAAGGACCAAGCTGACTTTATATAAAACTCTGATCATCCCTGCCCTGCTCTATGGCGCAAAAACATTTACGCTACAGATAGCGGGTGAAGAAGCTCTTGGTTGTTTTGAGATGGCGTCTGGAGGAGAAGATTCAACCATGAACTGTTCGGGCATGCACCGAGTTAAGCGTCTTCGGATCCAACGCTTAAGACGGCTAGGTCAGGTAGAGGAAATGGACACCTCAGCTCCGGCCTATAGAGTCTTTGATACCGAGCCATTGGGACAGCGCAATAGAGTCTTCGAACGAGATGGCGCACACAAGCGGAACCAACTTGGTGTGCACAGCTTCCTGCAGAGGCTTGTTGGTTAAGGCCCAGGTCCCCCCTGGAAATGTAGCGCAAATCAAAGAAGAAGAAGATGAACTGATATTGTATGTGTGTGTAGGATTCAAAAACGGTCTCTGAAACCCTTGGAGATGGTACTACCGACTACCCAGTACGTTTTCATCATTCCGTCATGATTTTCTTCGCGGATAAACGAAAGAAGCAGAGTTTGAAAAACTGCTGCTTAAGCAAAAGCACACAACGATCACTTGCCAACTGCACGCATCGATTAATTGAAACTTGGCACCGTGACGACAAGACGCAGTTATGAACACATCCAGTCGAAGGGCAAGGTAAACGAGCCGGGATATTCGTCAAAGGGGCCTGACACACAGTAACTGTGGTGCCCGGATTTAAACAGAAGTGACTTGCTCGTGAGCTATAACTTCCACCGAGAGCAGAAATTTCGCTGAATTGTTCACGCTGTTCAACGGACTTTTACTCACCAGACAACAGCCAGTCCTAGGAGTCGATAGATGTCTGCAAAGTGCCACAAGAAGCTGAACGACGAAGCACGCGTCATCCCCTGTACTTCTAGACACCAGCAATCAAACTAGAAGCTGACGCACAAGATCTCCCGACAAGGCAAGCTCAACGTATTAAATCTGCTGAGCGAAAAACTTCCAACGATCATTAATGGAGCAGCAACAGCAGTCACTATCGAGGTTAAGTCGTTGTGGTTCCCTTGAATGGGCTGCTGTCACCTACAATTATTATCTCGAATCCAAAGCACTCTTTCATGACATTTCTGCATGCGGTGCATCGTCATGAAGGACTACAAAATTCGATCGACTCGACGTAGACGTAGTCCCTAGACTATTACCGCCACACTTTCGAAAATCCTCACCTCGCCCAAAACACCGCGGCTTGCCTCTTGATTGTCTGCAATTATGTTCATTTGCTTGGTGTGACAGCTTCACTGGGAAAAAAAACCTCCCAGCAAGCAGAGTAAACAAACAGAAATCCCAGCAGTTGCACCTTTTATTTTTTGCACTCTTCACTATTCCCTCATCTTCGCTGAGAGGCCATCGAAAGGGAACAACAAACGTACGAGAGGTATGTTTGCATTTGGGTTGGCGAGTGAAGCGGAAGGAAAACATTTGCCCAAAGATGCAATTGGCCAGAACTTAAAAGTTTGCTCAAGTCAATTATTCATCAAATTCAAATGAGCGCGCGCAGTTCCTCTTAAGAGGGCGTTCATATTTGTGTATTCCTCGATGGCTTGCCCGATTGTCTGGCGTAATCCTGTTCCACGATGTCAAAGCGATGCGGTGTGGACACTCCCGAGCTATCGCTCGTGAAAATTCTTTGGAAAGCACGCTCAACTGTCCGTCATGGAAATCAGATAGTTTATACCCTGTACACCGTGACAGCGTTCAGTTCTTTGGAAGGAAAGTGAATTCACGGGAATTCGGCGGATATTCAGAATTCGGTGGATGTTCGATTTGTCGATAGTTCTCTCTCAATTGGGAATAAAAACAAGCTCCGGCACTTGTACACTTTTCTTTCTCGAAAGCCCCGATTGGCGGCTTGCACAAGATTTGCCATTACTTTGGTAGAAAAAGGGATTCAGATGTCCTTGACAAGGATCATGGGTGCTACTATGGTGGGGACTGTGCGCGAGAGGGGTTTGATGCGACTGGCCTAGTACTGATCTCATGGACTGAAAGGTGAGTTGTACGTGCATTTAGAGGAGCTTGCAACCAGTTGTTTCGTCCCGCGGAAATAAATTGAAGAAAATGTCAGGGACGGTGGTAACAGAAACTGCCTTGATTTTCGGAGTTTTGATAGGCAAATATCTTTCACTTGATGACTCAATGTGTCCAGAGTGGCAAGGGTTCAAAATTTTAAAAAATCTTAAGATCCCACCTTTGCCTTGACGTGTGGTTTTACGCCAGCTGAACTAGAGCTCGTCAACACATGTACATATTTCTTCTTACCAGAAACGTCCGGGATATTATCTCGTTTGCACTCCCTTGCTGATCCATATCAAGTCGAAAATAAACTTCTCGTATAAATCTGGCTACCAGTTGGATCACAAAAAAGTGTGAGACTAAGCCCTCTGATTGGTCAGAATTCTCTGATGCCCACTGAGTACATTGCTGTTCTTCGCAAAAAAAGTGCCGTCAACGCATGTGGTCTCACAGGTTTTTATAGGCTTGAGAGACTACCTCGATGCTGCAAGTGAGACCAAGGCTTCTGATTGGCTGATGCCCCGGAAGCGTGCTGAGTACACCACATGTTGGCGACCATTTTTTCTCCTCGGCTTTTGACGAGTAGGACTGTGTTGAAAGTGGTTTCTGTTGGTTTCTGCTGAGAAAGTCCACATTTTGCATGCAATTTCGAAAGGATCACAATGGTTTCTTAATATTATGGGCGATAATTCGCTGTGCTCTGGCACCATGTGCTGAAGTGAAGAAATGTGAGATCATGTTTGTGGGGTGCTCTTAGTTTGTCCCATGGTTGCATGGTTCCGTACATATTTAGCTTCTTTGAAATTGCCTTAACTGAAAACAGGTGCATCAGCAAAAAATTGCCACACCACCAAACTCAATCTGGGCTGAAAATGCTGCAAGACACATCGATCTCTGATTGGTCGGAACGCATAAATTCTATCAACTTACATTCCAAAAGCTTACCTATACATTCCAGGGCTTTGTATCACGATAAGGCATCTTGACAATGTACATCGGGTTCTCTGAAAAAACTGCGAATTTGGTCTGTCTCCCTCCATCCTATTTGTGTCTCGTGGTCTTGATTCTTTCATTTTCGTTGGGTTTTGAGTGTGAATTCATGCAATTTTGGCTCCATCTGATACCTCCTCAGAGTCCTGAGCGACTAGTACGAGTACTCACGGCTTCGATCGATATTTCGGAAGACGATCAACGGTGACGTGGGGAGTCGGGTGAGAATATGATGTGGAGAGAGAGAGACGTTCGTTCCTTAAATTAACATCAAAGGTAGAGCCCAGCTACTGCTACTGCGTCTGGTGGCTTATAAGCCTACGATGTGTTGTTCAATCTACAATAATAATAGAGTCGCTGTGGGTGTTGGAAGATGAGTCGTAAAATCCATCAGAAAAGCCTTACTGCTTAGATCTTGCTGTCAAAATCGCAATGTTCTCGGATGCACTCCAAACTCTCAGGATCAATTAATACACACACCAGCACATGCAAAAAGGTGTGCGCAAGCCGTTGGTAGGCCCACTGTGGCCGGGCATTTTGAAGCACATAGATCATAATCAACAAACGCTGAATGACAAGACTAACGGCTGATTCTCGGCGGCTTTCTGGGTCGGATATGTAGTCCTACTTGCGAGGAAGGCGAAATCAGGAGGAGACACAACAAGCCAGTTGCCAAGAACTATTCCTATTGTGCAGCCGAAGTTGCTGAGCCACATTTCAAGTCTTGGCTGTCATTCTTGTGGTCGAAGTGTCCTTCTTTTTCTTTGTGTGGTGCTACGACCTGGGCCTCAACCAACATGCCTCTCCAACTAGCGTGATCTCTGGCTAGCTGTCTCCAGTTTCGCACACCAAGTTGGTTGAGGTCCTTCTCCACTTAGGTGCGCCATCTTAAACGCAGGCGTCCTCTGTTGCGTTACTCGACAGGATCGGATTCGAAGTGTCCACATCGTCTATTTAGACTGACCAACAATAGATCAGCTAGAGTCGTCCATCTTTCAATCTCATCAAAGCAAAGTGTGCTGCAAACTGCCCCCAGAACTCCACCAACGCATTCTTAGTCCCCCCTGAACATGGTCCATTGACCAAACATTGCAATTTCGCAATTTGTCAATTCAGAAATGTCATCGACCGTCCGATCCCTTGGCCAGAACAACGCATAGCGACACATTTAAAATGGCTGGACTCGGTTGGCCAACTTCGGGGGAACAAAGCCGCACAGCCAACACGCAGCACCTTTGTTCGTGGTGTACGTTTGACAGTTTCTTGCAGTCAGTCACTAGGACACGATATCTTACTGCCTCGTTTGATTCCCCATCAGGGTAGGCAACCAGGTGCACGGCAACCATTCAACCACCTCAAACGAAGCCCTGTTTCAGAGACAGAAGAGACCAATTGAACGTGCGTCATATCTCAGATCAATTGGGTCAACGGTGTGTTGATGCCAAGCCCACAAGCAAGAAGGGTGCTCTTTCCATTCACTCGTCATTTAACATTCTAAGAAATCGAACCACAATAGAGCCGCTGCATGGATAAAGCCAAGAAAACCCATTCAAGGCATCATCACCGCCCTTTATTTGATCACCAAATCCTTGACATATCACCAATAGACCACCGTTGCGAAAGAAATGCACCCTCATCTCCAATTCCAGTGAACACCTCTTCTCCCTACCAGCGGTGAATCTGTGTCACAGCATCATTCTTCAAGAAACACCTTCGCAACCCCCCCCAACCATCCAAAGCATCCCCAACCCTATCGCCGCATACGATCACCCCTCAGTCCACACCACACCGTGTTGCAAACACGATTTATTCGCATGATTCCAATCGGTGTTACGCATTTCCTCGACATCGTGCTCAGAGCCAGATTCGAGGAGCAGATATTAAAAGACCATGCGAAGGCGAGCCATCAGCGACGCACTTCACCACCACTTCGCCAAGACAAGAAGCCATGGTAATTCATTCAGCAGCAGCAGCACAGACAGCAGCAGCAACTGCCTTCCAGCGACATCCACTGTGTAGGTTCATAAATAAACACCTCCGCACCTGACCAGCGCTGCAGCAGGACAGCGTGCCGGTTGCAGCAGCAAGTTAACCGAATGCAACATAACTTATGCATGCAGTCCTGATTGGAAAACAATAAGCAGTGATAAGGATTGAAATTGGCTTCTGCAATGGGTGCTCCTTCAAGCTGTGGTCCCCGTGGAGTGGATTCGCAAACATTGTGTGGCACGGAAGCCAGAGATAAATGTACAAGCCTGAGTGCTTCGTCCTTGTTCTTGTTCAGCGCAGCGATGGCACGGAAGTGGTTTCAAAGAGTTCTTCTTTTTTTCTTCTCCTTTTCCACTTTCTGCTCCCGATTGTGCTGAATGCACGTACCTCGGACGGCGCGTGCAGAGGAAGAAAGGTGCTGCGTGGTGGCTTTGTTCCCAACAGTTGGCCAACCGAGTCCAGTCATTTTAAATGTGTCGCTATGCGTCGTTCTGGCCAAGGGATCAGTCGGTCGATGACATTTCTGAATTGACAAATTGCGAAATTGAAATGTTTGGGGGATGGACCATGACCAGGGGGGACTAAGAAGTCGATGCGTGGGTGGAGTTCTGGGGGCAGTTTGCAGCACACTTTGCTTTGTTGAAATTAAAAGATGGACGACTCTAGCTGATCTATTGCTGGTCGGTCTAAATAGACGATGTGGACACTTCGACTACAAGAATGATAGCCACAACTTGAAAGGTGGTTCAGCAACTTCGGCTGGACACTAGGAAAAGTTCTTGGCAGCTGGCTTGTGTCTAGTCCTCTTTTCACCTTCCTCGCAAATAGGACTAAGCATCCGGCTTAGAATTGTTCTTTGGCTGCCGCCAAGAATCAGCGCTTCACCTTGTCTTCCAGCGTTTGTTGATTATGATATATGTTCTTGAAAATGAGGGCTAAGCCCAAGTGGTTCTGACTAACCAAAATAGGGATATTTGCCAAGCGTCTTTCTGCCTTAGGATCATTGTCGGTGGCCCGTGGCGTTGTGGGTATGTGCGTCGACCCCAACCTTGAGGTCGTAGGATCGATGCCTGTTCTGTGCGACAAAAATAATTTTCACGGCCCCTTCCTCTTTCGAGTCACTGACAATGCTTAGAGAGTACTTCCTGTCTAGATAAAGCTTCTCAAACTTGGCCGTTCGGAATCGGTATTCACAAAGAGTGTGAGACAAACATGCCTCTGAGCAGGTGTCGAGGCAGCTGCGATAGTGTGGGTTGAACGATCTTCCAAGTTTAGCGACGTCGATGCCTATGGACCAGTGGCTTGTACTTACATTCACGCCTCTAGCTACTTCGGAACGATTCCTATTGAGAAGGGGTTCAGTTCTAATTTTCAAGTAAGCGGTTTACCTAGACCTGGTTCACCTTCCATGACGTCTACTCCTTGAACCATCTGGTGGTCACCCAGTCTCCACAGTTTCAGAGAAGCACGTACAAGTGCCTGGGATTCCACTGAGAGTTAGGGTTCGAGTATGGGAAGGTATCACTGCTTCCTCAGATGGGCCCCCATTTACAACTCAAGCCGCAGTTTTGGTAAACATTTTATGGTAGATCCGCCGGATTCTATATTCGGCATGAGTTTATTTTTGAGTGAACTGGCGGTAATTTGTTTGGTTTAGGTGTTGATGACGTGTTCTGACTAGGCAGTTACACTGTGTCACACAGGATTTGTTATGCAGTTTCTTCGTCCTCGTTACACATTGGGAATGTGTCATCTTTTGTTAGGCTCATGGTTCTTGGATGTTTGTTAATTGGGCAGTGTCCAATGAGGTAACCTGTGGTCGTACGCATCTGACTCCATGCGAGTCTGAGGAGTTGTTTCGCTCAATTAAGAGAAGTAGTTGGTAGGAACACTTTGGTCCGACTTTTACCTTCCGTGTGCGTTTAGTAATGGTTGGCCACGGTCCCTGAGTCATGGTTTCTATGTCTTCGACAGCCATGAAGGCACTGTAGGCCTTGTCGCCTTGCATGATCCCTGTTCCAACCAGGCTTCGAAAAGCCTGATTTTTCTGAAGCTTGGATCTAATACCTACCGGTGAACTTGATCCTGTCTTGTCAGTGTCTTGTCAGTGTCAGTTAGCCGCTAATCTTCTTACAAGAGTTTTCGGATGTGGGAGGTTGTCTACACTTGCCGAGGCTTTTTTCCTGATGCACACACCGTCTTTTCACAGCCATCCCCTCTTGATAGGGACGATAGTTTGATACATGTTTTCGGTTAAGGGAGACATAAGGACCAACTTAAGGGGGAAGCCGCATGAATATCGTTTTTCGGTGATTGAAACGGGTACTGACCGAGAAGATTAACGATCATCTGGCACAGAAGACGCTATGCTTCTAAGTCGAAGTTTGTTCCAAGTGAACATTTGGAAGAGAATCAATTAAGGCAATTATTTGATCTGAAGGATGTATGATCCTTGGCATGATGTCAGCCAACTCATCTCAGACGGTCGGGCAATTGCATACTCAAACGTCAGCTTCAAGACCACACCCTTTCGTTGATGCACACACACTCTCTTATAATGATAATATTGGTGGCGCTACAGTCCGTAGAGGGCCAGGGTCTAGCTTCTCAGCAACCAGTGGAAGGGACCCACAGTTTTACGCCGACTCCGTACGGCCAAATTTGAGAAGATTGTTCTAGGCAGGAAATACTATTTAAGCATGGTCAGGGACTGGAAAGAGGTAGGGCCGTGAAAATTATTTTTGTCGCAGGAATCGAACATACCGTTGAGTCGGGGTCGACGCACATACGACCACCACACACTCAGGGTTTCAGCGTGGCATCATCAGGATACAGTCAGACCTCTTGACATTATTTGGTTGCTTGGTTGGTTTTTGCTCTGCATTGTATCTGTTCTGGCGCTCAATTGTTACAACTTGGTGCAGCAATATTTGTCTTCTTTTCTTTTGCGCAGCACTTGGCAACGATCCTCTCCAACTTGCAGGATCTCTGGCCAGTTGTCTTCAGTTTCGCACGCGAATTTGCTTGAGGTCCTTCTGGACTTGAGGTGCGCCACCTTAGATGCGAGCGTCCTCTGTTGCTCTGCCCCACATGTTCATCAGAGTCTTTAGACTGTCCAGGTCGGAGCTACGCCTGGCCGACCAAGGCGTTGATCCGTGAACGCCTGGTTGGCTCATGTCAGATTCCTTCAACACAGACAGCACCAACGATCACACGCAAAACGGTTCCCTTGAAGAGACGTACGAATTCTTCTGCCTCTGTTGAGATTGCTCATGGCTCTGCACCGAACATCCCTACTGGGATAAGCAATTTGTTCCATAAAGCTACGAGAAATGGTCCCCAATACTCAATTCTCACTTATGTCCTATGAACCACGGGTTGGCCAGAGTTATTCTACTTGATGTACCACCTCGAAGTTACAGTTGTCCATTGTGATGCTTCGTCAAAGACACAGAGCAGATAGGTTAGGATAATGGGCTGCCAAGGAAATTGTCAGTTTTTTTATCCCAAAGGCAAATGATGACTGGAACAGATTTGAAACCAGATAAAAGCATGCTAAATTTGCTTTCTCTGGGATTCGAGCCGGGGATCCCTATTGCCAAGGGCAGGTACTCAACCAAATGCGCCATCTAGCCTATGGAGGACTGTATGCACTTTATTTTGCGTTCATTCACCGCCAGACGAAGTAAGTAGTAAAAAGTTATTTCAACAATCTGAACAAATAAGGCCTAGTGAAGGTGTCGTCTTAGATAGGGTGCCATGCAGTAATTCTACCAAGGTGTAATGGTCCTTGTTATATCAACTGTCACCTGTAGTCACAACTGCATCATCCTTTAGGCAGGTAGGTGCGGTGACATTCCCTCACACAGCATCATCGTCGCTTAGGCTCGCACACCCGCTAGGACTAAAACAATGGAAAATGTTTGTTCTAATTTTCCAAAATCACGCCTGTCGTGAACAATTGCTATTTCACACTCTCTGCCACTACCAATCGTCGCTTACAGACAAATGTCATCCATGTCAAAATGGCGCCCGAACAAAGTCCATCTGGAACATAAAAAGCGCCCCTCTGGGCATTCATCGTCGATTGAGGACCTCCCGACCACCAAGACGATTGAAGCCAGTCCCCGAGGTACTTATAACTAAATCATCGCCCACTATTAGCTCCCATCACGACCATGCCACCAGCAGAGGCCACAAAGTGCGTGCCATCGATTTTCCTCCCGAACGCCGGCGTCTAGCCAATCCATCACGTGCGCTGAAATCCATGAATTATCCCTTCTTCGTGTCGCCCCCCCCAAACTCCAGGAATGCTAATCAATTCTTTTTTTCGGGAGGGAAATCCGATTGACTGCGGGGCCAACTTCCGCATTTAATCGCTTCCTTCGACTGCAACACGACACTTGTTGGTTCGTTGTCGCGCCGTCTGCTGGCGGTACAGCACCACGATTGAGGGTATTGTTTCCCCAAAAAAAACCAAAGAAACATGATTCCATTTCGGGCGAATTGTGTGACATGAAGTGCCGACGACCGGCCGAGAGCCCAACTATTCGTGGGCGCCCTTATAATTCGCCATTCTCTCGTTTCCCTCTTCGTCCGGAGAGAAGTTAAGCAGGTCGCAGGATCGAACAAATAAACTCTTATGCTGTTTTCTTTTATTTCTCTGTTCGACTGCGACTGCGAAACAGGGGCAGTTCCTTCTTTGTATTAAGTTGTTCAGTGTTAAGTTGAAGCGGCAACTTGGGCAGAGGGTGAGGGTCGTGTAACTTTCGTTCGTGCAGGGTGGTTGGTTGAATTTCCAAATTGTTGCAGAACGACTTATTCGTTCTTCGTACTTTCATCGTGCTTCTGGATAACATGACGTTAATTCCTCGACGAGAGGGAATATTTGCATACGCAGATGCATGGGTAAAGTTTTGTGGGTCATGGTTTGTAGTTTTCGAGGAATTGAATGTGTATTTATGCTCTCGAATGTAGAAGCGCCTTCACGACGTCAGTTTCAAGGGGTTTTGAGGTTAAAGAAAGAGCAAAATTGGTGAAAAAACGGTTGGTCTTTCTGAGGAAGGCGACTTTGCAGAATAAACAAGTCTTCTCTTCTGAACCTAACACTGGTCGTTGCGACGTGGCTTAGAGCTCAAAAGAAGCATCTCTGCACACTGCATGCATCCATAGAAGGTTCACGAAAAGCAAAATCGCCGGAAAACACAACAACATGAGTCGACAGCACTTCCCACTTAGGTGTTTGCAGATCCATTGGAGAAGTAGGTTTCTCTCTACACTTGCTCATTTTTTTATAAGTTGCGCGTGCTCTATTGGCTATTAATACCCTTAATTGTCCGGGATCAAGGCACAGCACGGGACGAAGTTATAGAGGGGAGAATGGGAGAGGCCGTGTCTGTGCACATTGTTATTAAATATCTACGGATTGTAGTCTATGCGAAATATTGGGCTGGGAAGAGCACTCCATATTCGTGTGGTGCGGCTGAAGGACGAGTCTCCCAATTTCACTGTGTCCGAAAGCAGGCTTAAGGGTAAACTGATGTGCACTCCTGGCGAGTCATGTATAGCTGGTGAATTCATGGAGAGGAGGAATGCAGTTGGCTGGCTCACTTGATCATCGTTTGTTGAAATAGCGAGAAAACACGGACAAAGAAAACAAGGTATCTCCATGTTCGAGCGAGTCTAGTAAGCCCCCGCGATATTGTTGTCTCCTAAAAGTGTAATCGTTCGCCTTTGGATTGTATCTAGTCGATGCAGCGTGGTCTTTGGGACACAGGCCCAGATTTGAGCGTTGTGTTCAAGCTTAGGACGAATATACGCCCGGTGAAATATTTCTAGCCTTAATTATTCAAACCTTAACATTTCGCAGCATTTTTGGCGACCTTGAATATATGATCGTTCCAACTAACTGTGTGTTGATGCATATACCAAGGATGGAAAGTTTTCCGGTTTCGTCGACACTATAGCCATTCATCGTTAATGGCTGATTATCCGGGGTTCGCTTTAGAGACAGAAGACAGCTTTAAGTCTTGGAAGCATTGAGTTCCACTCTGTTGTCCTTTCCCCAGTTAATTATGCCTTCAAGACCGGCATCTAATGTGTTTGACATGCGCTGCTGTTCCAATACGTCCGAAGGTCATTGTCATGAGTTTTGGAACGAATACGAAAAGCTGAAGGTGCTGCCATCGGCGATTAGAAGTAGCAGACAGGAGATCATTTAACAGAAATTAGAAAGAGTGTCGGAGACAGAACAGAGCCTTGAGGGACCCATCCACAACGACGGTTCAAAAGGTAGTTCTTAATCCATAGAAGCATAGACTCATCAACACCATAAGCACGCATTTTCGACAAAAGACCTTGATGCAAAACTCTTTCTAATGCCTTAAAAATATCAAGCGCAGCTATCTTGCTTTCGCCTGTATTGTGCAAAAATTGGTTCCATTTTTTGGTGAGATAAGCTATCAAATCACCAGTGGCCCAGTTGCTGCGGAGACTATACTGTCGGACAGTGAGAAACTTCCTTGATTCAAGATATGTCCTTAAAGAAGTGCTCTCCCAGTGTTCTATACATTTATCAGCGGAAGCTTGGACAATGACAGAGATAGTGTGGAGTGCGCTAACTTTCTTCCTCGTCACCACAGCCACTGCAGATGTAGTCTTATGTAAGACCCATTTTATTATTTCCTTGACACTTCAGATGGTTATGGCCTCTCCGACTACCGCATAAATACTTTGTTTGGCTTTAGTACTTGGATCATAACATCCGAATGGTTTCTCAGGTCATTGCATTTTTCCACCTCTGTTTTCCTATTTCTATTATCCTGCCATTAACTTTTAGACTTGACGTCTGCTAGAGGAGAGTGACTGTCTTGGATTGCCTGGGTTGACCCGGTTTCGGTCCCTTTCTTGGCAAGTACATCTGCTGCTTCTGCTGCTCACAGGGCCCAGCAAAGGGTAATGGAGTGCTCCATGCTGAGGTCGGTTCTCAACTTTTGGTGCAACCAGCTTGAACTTGATCTCCGTTGCAGAATTTGCTTCAATGACAGCTCGAATGGTAATAGCAGCCGGTGGTATATTCAAAATAAATATCATTTTGGCCGCTTATTTGTCCGCCAGGACACGCGCCTGAAAAGCACTGCCGCAATCAGGATTTCTAAAAGAGAGTAGTGCGTGTTTAACAGTTGGGAGTAAATTCCAGTGCCTGTTCCTTTACTCAACGATGCTTACACGTAAATGGTCGAGTTCTTAATCGGTTCATTAGAATTCAACTCCTCCCTTGTCGGAAAGTGACATCGGAAGGGTCTATGAAACTCAAAGTAATGGCGAGTGCCACTTCAATACAATACGTTTATCTAGTGCTAGAAGAAAAGAATGTCACAGGGCAGGAAGAATGTCAAAAAAAGAAACGAAAAACGCATTAGGTTGACGGTCTTTATGGAGGCCTTCGGTCATACTGCACAGCTAAATGTCAAGATTGGCCTGACTGTCATCAACACCATTTGAACAAGAAAGGCATATCTAAAATTGCTAACGAGCCTTCTTCCTGGCAACTGTGACCTAAGTTAAAACATGACAAAGCTTGTAGGCTTGGCCTCGATGAGGATGAGACATTGAAGCACTTTCGGCATTATTCTGATTAAACAAACGTATCTTCCAAAAGGAAGAGTCTCTTCAGTGGTTTTTAAAGACACCAGTAGTAGGTCTCTTGGACTTAATCCAACCTTTCGACCCAAAGATCTCGTCATCACCGCTGCCTCTACGGCGTGGGTTGTAGATTTTAAATCAACAACAACAGAACATGCATTTGGCGAAAAATGGGACCCCAACCTCAGAACTGTCTGTTGATGTACACTTACTGTGGGAGAGAAAGCTTGTTAGCAATCTTAGATGTGCCTTTAAAAACCTAAGATCTTCAGAGTTAGTCCATTGTTCAGACGAAGTATGTTTTCCATTCGTTTTTCAGTCTAGTGGCTGCTGTCCAATTGACGTTGCGTACGGTTTGGGACCTATGAACTCAAATTCGTAGGTCGTTCCTAGATTTGTTGTATACAATCACCCTGCGTCCCGGGACCCAGACAATTTTCCTTTATTGTATCTTGCATGAGATTGTAGCTCAGATATAGTGCACAAATTGCTTTCTTGACTTTTATAACACGCTGATCATCCCTGTATTGCGCTATGGCGCAGAGACATGCAACCGAAGAAATTCTTGGTCGTTTTGAGTTCTGCGTACAATCTTTGGTCATGTTTGCGTTGATGACGTCTGGAGGAGAAGATTCAACCACGATCGGTACGAGCTGTACTTAAGATGGCTTGGTCATGTAGAGCGGATGGACACCACAGCTCCGGCCCGAAGAAACATGATTACAGAGTCATTAGGACAACGCAACAAAGGACGTCCTCGAACGAGATGGCGCACGCAAATTGAGAAGAGCCTCAACCAGCTAGATGTGCGCAATTTGCTGCAGATGCATGTTGGTTGAGGCCCAGGACCACACGGGACTGTAGCGCCAATCGAAGGAGAAGAAGGCTGGCCTTGCTCGCTTTGGGAATAACAACAGCTTTGACTTCTTTCCATGCGGACGGGAGATTTTTCGAAAATAGGAACAATTAAGCCCATAGACTGAATGATACGAAGAATCCCATGTACTCTAGTTGATTTCTAAGGAAGCTAAGAGTGTATGGTCCATCTTATCTTATTTTTGATAATTATTTCCTTGGGCTGTCGCAGCCATTGACGAGTCGGGACACCCGAGGAAATGTGTGTCCAGAGGAATATTGAGTGTCTTCCTTAACGACTGTGTCCAGTTGCCTTCCTTACCTTTGAAGAACCCTGAAACTGAAGGACTTTTGGATGCATTTCTTCGCTTAGCAGCTTCTGATGTTAGTCCAGAAACGCTTTGTTTTTAAGATATGACCAATTTAGTAAAATAAACCATTTTGGGTCTAACAAGTAAAACGAAAAAAAAACCTTCACTGCCACCCTGTATCTCACTGCCGATGTCGATTAATTCCAAATGGAGAACTGCGAAGCTCCTCCAATGTTTCTGACACATTTTTCTTCATTTCCGCCGCCCACCCACTGCTGACCCGCTCGCCAGACAAACTCCGACCCGGTCGGGGGAGCAGGCCGAACTACAGCCCGGAATTGTTCGGGGGCGCTTCTCGGGTTTAAATAGGATCCACTTGGATTGTAATTATTTATCTTCGTTCGTTTTTTGTTCGCATTCCCCAGATCCCTGGCGTGCACATACAGGTACACCCACGCCCACAGTCGGCATCGGCTGGAGAGTGTATCTTTTTGCGCTCCAGTGGAAGTGTGCTCGGATAGATAAACAAACATTATTTGCTGATTACAAGGTAAACAGACGCCTTAAGGAATTTACTCCGGATACACACTATCTCTCACGTAAGCCGACCGGCTGAGGCTGCCATTGGTTGCGTCCCAATCCATAATTTAATCGGAAAGGATGGACTCCCCCGGGATGTGTGGTGGATTGGAACAGATTTGATTTTATTGAGTTCGTGTAGAGGGGATCTACCTTTAACTTTGGGAACGACACTGCCATTGATTGTGCTCTGCGACGCACGAGATGTGCACGTGTGAGGCGACTGTAATGAACCAACCACTGACGGCTGGAGGCATTCAGAGAAAAAGAGAGAAACGCAGTCGTCTTGTTTGATTTCAATTAACCGGCGGCGGGACTGCCGAAAAACTGCAAAGCCGCGGCGGGGGCCAGACCGAAAACAAAAGTATTTTTTTCCCCAGTTTAGCTTTCGCAGTACTAATCAAAGGTTCTACACTGTTAGCGGCGAAAAGGACGTCGCTTTGTTGCGCCAAACACAAAGGCACGTTGCGGCCCTTGCGGTGCGAGTGCATATGATCCCTTGATACACCTGAGGGCGCTTGTTTGCATGAATTTAATTGAAAGGTGTTGAGCAGGAGTGTACTCAAACGGCGGGGATCAGACGGGAAGGATTGTGCAAAAAAATAAAGAGGCATTCGTTACTGCAAACCGTGGCGGGATTAAGTGGCGTTTCGGGGTCGAAGGGGGCCAGTTTTGAATTTTGCAGCAATAATTGCGGGCTTTAAGTGTGGAGCAGATGAGGGGAGCATTCGCCCCGCCAAATTGGGTCTACGTTACTTTGTGGGGAATTCTGATGGGAGGGAAGGTGACTGAGCCTCGCACAGCTATCGGCGAGGTAATGTAACATGACTGCTTGGAGCGAACTTTGTTGGAGCATGCCAATGGAGTAAAACGATGGAAGGTGCCGCAGGTATTAGCAACTTTGATGAGAGGACGTGGTGCCTAATGAAGGGAGAATGTCATCGACTGACTTTCGCAAGATCTAACTTACTCAAGTGGGAGATGGTTAAAAAAAAGATGGGACACTGTTTCTGATCGCATCAGTAGGCGCCACGGTTTATGTACACTGTCACCCATGAGATAGTGATCCGTGACAGCATAACAATCAGTGCGCTGGATTACACAGCCCTACAGGTAGTGTAGTTCTTTCCTTCAATTTTTTGTATCCAGATTGTACGGGAAGCCTGACCTACATTCTCTAAATTTCGACCACGTTTCACAGACGAATTGAAGGAGCGAGAGGCAAGCTTCTATGTACTCTATGGTTCCATTTTTTCATTTCGATTGTAGAGCCATTGCAGTGGGTCTTTCGGGCAGAAAGTGTGGCGATTGAGTTTCTGCTTGACTAATTAAGGAACAATTATATACAACGGACGTATGTTTTCATTGGTTTTCCGACACTCAAGCGCAAGTGAGACTATTAGTGAGAGACTAATAGTCGTCTCACTTAAGTCGAAGAGTTCTCTGAACCAGCATGCATATTGCGTGACCGCCGGATGTCTTATCGCATCAGAAAAAAGGTACAGCTCACAAACTCGCTTGGTGACTCACTTGTTACAATTTATTACTCCAATCATGGTTTGGTGTTTTGGCAGGTAGCGTCCTGCTCTCAGTCCGAACTCATCACACAGTGATCCGAGACACTGCGCCAATTGAAATCTCTCCCTGCAGAAGATTCGAAGAAGTTTACGATCGTCCACCTTCTCGACACCGGCACAGCTCTCTCCACCCGGAGGAAAATTCAATAGAGGCTTCTTCGATAACCTGGTCGAATTTGGCAAGAATAATGTCACTAGCTTTCTTACTCGCCTCGTCCTCAACTGGTTTAGACAGCAGAATCATTTAAATGTTGACCTAAGTGAGACTGCTGCGTGTTTGCCGTGTTTTACTTGAACCTGGCCTAGCTTAGCGTAAGCCAGGAAATCTTGGCAGTAATTGCTCATATTCCACATAAGTCATAGTCTTATGACATAGGGTAAGGCCAAGGGGACCGAAGGCCATAAGTCAGAGTCCTTATCCATCCCTTAGCAAGCTTCAGATGCTTCGTTCCACGGGATACTTTTGAGGTCATGTCCATGTAGGGAGTTAAAATAACGAAGCACAGACAGCATATTAGACCGCCTTCGAAGAACCGAATGTAGTCACGGTCGGGATAGCAGCGACTTCCGCTTTTAGAATTGTCTGAACAGCTTCATCTGGTGATGGCTGTGCACTCTCCACTGATCTTAGGTACCGTGCCAGAAATCATTCCAGACAACAGCCAACTTGTCCAAGTTGGTCTAGCAAACATAATATGGCAAGATCACCCTTCTGACACAAGAAATCGGCATCTCCCTGCTTGTCACCTGCCACAGGAAATGATAGATTTCCAAACTTGGGCCAAAGACCATATAACACGATCACATTATAATGCGAATTTAGAGGCAACTAACAAGAGATCGACAAACTACAAAAATGAGGCTCTCATATGAGACAAGATCGATTAAATGACGTTTCCTTGGTGTGAGCGGTGTGAATAATTTCCAACAAGAAGGGTAACACGAATTCTCACTAAAAGAATTAAAACCTCCAGCTGTCCATATATTATTTTGTTTTTGTCGCAGTCATTCGTTTCCCTTGTCAGCATTTATTCGTGAATTAAATATTTTACTTAATCCAACCTAGAAGCACAACACAGTGCCAGCATAAGCGACACGCTGCAGGACATGTCTATCTCTAAGGCGATTTCAGCACCACGGAGGGATTAGAGAAATGCATGAAATGTTTTCTGCTCTTGCAAAAATAATAAGGAAATCTGGTTAAAATCCATAAGAACAGCGAAAAGGCGATTTGAACAGACGAACAAACTCCAAACGTGTTTTTGTGCAGGTGGACGAGGCACGGTGATGAGTGGATTTAATGGTGGACTGTAGGTGGAACAAGGCTTAAAATTTAAGAGTCGACGAGGAGAAAGCCAAAAGAAAGTTAATGGTTCAACTAATGGAAACGACTGCCAATAGCACCAGACTGGTTCCTAGTTTCGACAAGGGCCAACCGATGATCAGAGGCGTGGATCAATACTGACTTGGTCCTTGGTTCAAAGATTCCTCTTTCCCTTCCTACCAGAAACAGCCATCAACCCCAAGCACAGTGAGCCTGAAGTTGATTCGCATGATAGCCTGATAGGACTGCATTCATACCGTGGATCGTAGACATAAACCTTACTACGGCAGTGCTTATCAAGCGGAGATCCTGCCAGTTAAAGAAGCGGCCAAAACGAAATAATTGTTGGAAATACCATCGTCATTCGAATTGACAGTCAAGCGGACATAGAAATAATTTCGGCTATAGAAATCAAGTCCAAGCGAAGAGCTCAAGGCTTCCATGCTGGGTCCCTGGTCGCAAGGGGCATAACCGGCAAGGAGGTAGCAGATGAACTTGCTAGGAAAGGGACCGAATCCAACCCATCCCAAGTAACCCCATGTTTCCATCCACTTCTTGCGGATGTGAAGAGTAAAGTGGACAAAAGAATCGTGGAACTAGCTAATTAAGAGTTCTCTCTTCTCTGACATGTGAGAACAATCAGATATTATGAACAGACAATTTGAATTACCCATGATACCACATTCAGAGGCTGTAGGGACGAAGAAGACGTTCGTGTCAAAATCTAACGAAGGTTACGACATCAAAAATGCGTTGATCTGACGTCATGGTTGACGGTTGATTGATCCGGTCCCCTGATCAGGTCCCCTTAGGGGATCAGCACATTGACACTCATGGTCCACCTAGGTTAGGTTAAGTTATTGGACTGCCAGCACAAAGACCATTATTGGTCCATTCTAATACCCAGTGCCGGAAAATTGGTACCATCGGCAAAGGGTGAATGGACCAGATTTGGAAACCAGATGAAATCATACTCGCTTTCACTTGAATTCGAAACGGGGACCCCTAAAACCAAGGGCAGGCCGGCAACCAGGCGACCGCCATCCAGTCACATGCTCTCCCTAAGGGAATCTTCGAATCCGAACGTTTGTTTTTTTTAAGTTGCTTGTGAAACTGCAACGAAACGATTTCGTGTTTGCCTCAACTCTTGGGGAAAAAATCGTTATGAGGCAATGTGAGCTAAGGTCTGTCTCTTACCGACCATTCTTAGAATGCCCGAAGAATTATCTGTTTTAAAACAATGTCGCAGCAGCAACGACACCATTTTGTGCGTTCAGAACATTTACATTATGCGCACATGAACGTTCGTAAAATTAACATAAAAATCATTCAAATATTTCTCTTTATTGACGCATTCTTCATCACGAATGCAGTGATATTGAATTAATTGTCGCTCTGCATGTTTCATTAAAAGCGAAAAGAATGCACCCGAATTGTTGGCTGACAGTACACATAAAAGGACACAACTACTTCGTATACATTAATTTATTAAATTTCGATTCGTTAAGCGATGTGTGGGGCGTATGCATCCCTTGTAATATTCCGAACATTGTGTTGAGCCAATGTGACATGCAGCGAACTGGTTTTTATTTAGCAGCAATTGTTCTCTTCCCCTGAACGCAGTGAGGCAGAAAATCATGTCAACTGTGACGAACTCTGTGAGTGTACCGGCAGCACATTCGCATTCACACAACAGGTACGCACTTCACAAAAGTCCGTAGTTAAATGTGAATGACAAGCAAACAAAAATACGATTTACACGGATGTGTCAATGTCGTGAAATGAGTGAAGGTATTTCAAATGTGTATTTTAGGGTGCATCAATTGATGACGTGTTGGGTTTTTGGAGGGGTTTTAAGTTGCATCATGTGGGAGGTCGTTCTTCGTTATGATGAAAATTTGACAGATCCTACAGTTGTATGAAGGTTGGATTGGTGTGACAGATCCCGAAAATGGCTACAAAATAAACTAATCAACTCTCAAACACTTAATGAAATTCATGAGACTGATTTACAACACTAACAGAACAAAGGATGCTCTACAGCCAAGCAAAACAGAACTTAAATGATGATATGTGAAGAATATAGTGACATACGGTCCTCTGAAGTAGACGACCTGTGTGGGCGAGTGTCTATCAAGGAGAATATGATACGGCAAGCATTTCATCGGTCATGAAATTAACCGTGGATGTTGGTTGATTGGTTGACACTTTTGCCTTCTCTGAAAACCATAGCGCAACCCTGCACATTTTTAACATCGTGTGGTCGAAATGTTTTCCTGGACCAGATTCTTGTCTCAGCCGGCGTGCAGCAACCAACTGGCAAACTCGTATTTTCTTATATACAAACAACAGCATATGCACACTACGACCTCCACAAACTAGGTCTAGAGACACTGTGGCGAGGCTCAGGAAACTATAGAGCACATACTGGCAGAATGCCCAAGCCTCGCCCTAGTCAGATTCAAAACGATAACACCAGGGAAAGACTTCAAGAACATCTCATCTAGGGAGAAGGGTCTTCAGACACATCCCATGTACTTCTGTTCAATTAAATGGTCTATGGGACTGACTGCTGGTTGACAACAGACACTCTTAGGCCCACACTTAGTGGAAAAGATGTACACGATTTGTTTTCTCCTCTTCGTCTATGCATCTTCTAGAGATGTCATTAGAGGGTAAAACGTGCTCGGTTATGAAGCCAATAAGAGTTCTGTAATTTGGCCTCCTCATTCTACTCAAGGTGAGTGACCATTTTGGATCGGAAGTAGAAGACCATCATTGTTTCGTGATGAGGCAGTCTTTGCCTATAGATCATCTACGCAAGTCTTAGTAGATGTTTTGATGTAGATCTCTATCTGCCCTTTTAAGCGGGTTAGTCCGCATCATAATTCTCTAGAAGTGTCACCTTACTGAACCTAACTAGAACAGACTTTCCTTTATCGCAAAAGTTTCTGCCTGACGGACGCTACAGTGATTTTCTAGTTGCATTTGCAATTGAATATGTAGCAGTAGCGTGGCGTCCATATAACATGATTCCTACCGGGTTACCTTTTAAAACTCTACTCTTTAACTGTGTCAACACAACAAGTAACATGAATCTCTTATAAACAAAATATTTGTGTTTCCTTTACCTTCCTCGTCAGTCGTCATTCGTTTCACATAGTTCTACTGCTCTACGTCAACACATACCTACACACATCGTTATGCATGCCTCATTAGAATTTGAAGCTGACAGTGGCCAAAATGTTGGAATTGGATTTAGTTTTGTAAGAGCTTCTTCGATCGAGTTACAGTCATATACATAATATAGGCAGTTTTAGAAAGCTCTTGCAGGTGAACAGTTCGTTATCATTTCTAATTCTCCACACCACTGATATGTAGAGCCTTAGATCAGACACCCGCGCCTGCACATGCAACCCACCCCTTTCGACCATTTCCGATCCATATGATCGCAGAGGATCAGTCATTTCTTAGACTTTCCGTGTGATGTGGAAGTGAGTTCCTTTTCGAACTCCTTCTCTAAGAAAAGCCTAGTTTTCATGCGGTCGGTATTTATTAGTACGGTCCTACATATCTCCCAAGGACAATGTATTGCCCGGAGCTGAGTTCGTTCCGCATATGCCGTCTTTTTCTGCTGATTAAGTCTGTCGGAGGAAGTTCAAGGAGTATGTTCGTAGCTGCGGGAGCAGTTGTTCTTAACGCTCTGCTGATCCAATCACGCGCCATCTGTTGCACCCTATCAAGTCTCATGAAGTTGATGTCTTGATTGAACGCATTCCACCAAATCCCAACTCAATACAGCGGAATGGTTCTGACAACGCCACGGGCCACACTATTAATGTAAATAGCCACTCGACCATGCAAGGTTGTAGTCCCTATTTGCACCCAATAGTTCTTTTCACAGCAGTATACAAACATGGAGGCTTCTTCGAGATGTTCTTGGATGCTAGATTTCCAGATTAATGTCCTGTTCAGAATGAAACCCAGCAATTTGCACTGTCAATCAAATTTAGATGGATTCCAAATTTGAGTAAGTCGGAGGTGGTGCTCACTCGGCGTTTAGAGACAATTTTGGCAGCAATGGGGTCGGCCACCAATTTATTGATCAATAAGACAACCGAAATGCAGTTGTGTACATACACCATTGTCCCTAGACTCTATGTTGTCTCATTGTGGACATCGCGAGTAAGGTTAATGGAGGAAGGAAAAAAACCGTTCTGCGAGGTGCACCAAATGTGGTTCGAGCAGAGAAAAGCTATCGACCATACGGGCTTGGTCACATCAAGCGTCTGGGCACCAAGGCTGCGGCTTAGAAGGTGTTCTACTGGAAGTTGTCTGGTTCGGATAAGAGTGAAAGATCCAATCTCTGCCATAAAGACTAGTTAATCGCCACCGCAAGCTGATTTGGTGTTGGAAGGCAGTTATAGATCAAGCTTCGTCAGGAGGACATGATGTGAGTCAAGGATTCTGGTTCCAACAATCAGCCAGTGGAGCGTACGTATTGTTGTATTTTAGAAATATCAGTGCGAGACCACTTTCGATCATCGTTTATTCGTGATATCTTGTAGTCTGGGGATGTTATTGCAGAGTGAGTATACACGTCTTCTAAAACTGATTATATAGATTTAGAGTGTGTGGTGGCCCTTTACGTTGTACATATGTGCGTCGACCACAATGCGCTTGAAGCTCGACTTCTAGGTTCGATCAATGGTCTCTCTGGGCCATCTATTTCCACCGCCGTACCTCTTTCGACCAACTGTCTAGAAAAAGCTCGAAGTCGGCTTAAAACTGTAGGTCCCTTCCACTCGTGAGAGAACAATGGCACGCACAAGGCGAGTCGTTCGCTGAGGAGCTAGGCTTTGGCAGTCCACGAGCTGTAGCGTAACCCATAGTACTTGTATTATTATTATCATTACTGCGAGCCATGTGAAGAAGGGGAAGACGTGATCGAGAATTGCAGGAGTCGTACCAAGTGCGGATGTGCTCCAGAAAGCAAACCGACGTCGACTGTACAGACTTGGCCACATCGAATGCACGGATACCAAAGCTGCCGATAAGAGGCTGTTCGTGTAGAAGTGTCCTGTTTCGGGAAGTAGTGATAGATTGAATGTCCTCTACGACTTCAAAACGGAATGGTCTGGGAAGACAGCTATTGCTGAAGTTTGGGCAACAATGTACAAAGTAGGTTAAGGATTCTGGCTCTACAGTCTTAATACAGCTACGGCTGCAGTTATGAGGTATTTACAGAGTCTTCCGGATAGTTCCTAGCACTGTGTGCCCTCTCATAGTGTGCCAACGACTAAAGTCCCAACAAGCGCCACACATCTATGCTTTAAAATGCACGCTTGAATTCTCTAACACCCCATGTGTGATCGAAAACCATTATCCGAACGTGATTTGACACCGAAACCAGGGGAAAAAAAGTCGAGCGTTGAATATTCCTCGCAGCTAATTGTCGAAACAAACGAATACATTCCCCGATTCATGTCACATCCGCGAAATTAAACGCAAAATTCGACGTGATGACGGCTCTACATTACAAACATTTATTTAATTTCATTATAGAGCGCTACGCCCTCAATGCCGGCGAGACCTAATCCAATTTAGTTTGATTTGTTTGCCATAACACCGCTTAATTCAGCTGAAATTGATGGAAAACCAAATTCGCATTTAAAATGGGATTTTTGTTAAGCAATTCATTGCCAATTTGGCTTAGCCTGCCTCGCTCCGTGTCCTGGCGCTGCATAAATCAGTCGGCCGCTCTGTGTCTCGATTAAATGCGTCCAATAACAATCACACCGCGCGTGGATGCCATTGTGTTGTGCTTTTTATTGCATCGTTGATTTGGCCTATTATCGTCTAAATGCGAGTACATTTTTGCTTTTGTTTGCAATAAAACGAATTAGAACCGGGCAATTATTAAAATTTCCCGAAAGCCGATAAATGCAAATGCGCACGAAACGCTGGTTGGTTCTGTAAATCTTCGCAGCCAAATAATGAGGCTGTTGTTTTTGCTTAATCGGAGTGATGCGATTTGAGTGAGAGGCGGTGCCTGTGGGTTCAATGGCCGGTTGATCTGGCTCATCCCGGTAATCAGTCATTGCCGAGGCTCTTTGTCAGCAAATCCGTCAGCTGCAGTTCGTCGTATTAAGCGTGCGCCCTCAAGTGCGAAGTAATCTCAAGGCCGTTGCCAGATGAATATGGAAATTACCTTCCTCCCCAGCCAGAAGCAAACGAGTCAAGATTGAATATTCCAAGCACACTCCGCTCTGTGCATGCGTTAATGCACGCAACCAAGTGAAGACGCACTGCACATTAACCCCGTTGAATGCCACCAGCCCCCCCGTTTTCATTATCCACTCAAGGTGACGCGAAGTTTAATTAATGTCACACTAATGCCATTGGCGACAGACTTCAGCGCTCATAATCGGATCATGGAATCGCATTTTATTAGCCCAATCCCTCAGACACCTGCACGAGCACACTGGATTCGTAGCCGCCGCCCTGCACCGAGGATTTTGACGCTTACACTGTATTAACCGCATCAAGTACATCGGCCAACATCGGGATTCCGACCTGTCAGAGGAGCAAATTAATTTCCAACGAAACTACACAGGCGACTAATTGACTGCTAGTGCCATCAAATTAGCAAAATTTTGCGCTAATAGGACGAATTAGTCCTCGACGAGCACCGCACGGACAAGAGAGGGCGGCGGCGCCGTGCGACGCGGGCAGCCGGTGATGGCGGTTAAACTGGTAATTGGTCACTGACTTGAATGACTGTGATGTGTTGCATTACGACCACTGCCTAAGGATCTGTGTGGGTAGATGGTAGATTGTTAGATTGGCTGACTGTATTCAGTGCGGCGGCAGCGTGCGACTAATCAAGTTTGCGCGGTGTAGTTGTGCTGCAAACCGACATCGAGTATTTTCGAGTTGGCGCAGAACTTGAGGGGTTGGCGGCAAATTGAAAACCATGAAGATCGTAGCGCCGTGATGTGAGAATGTGGACGTCGCGCCGTAGAAGTGCAAATGCAAGGGATGCGAAATGAAGCAAAACTTCAAGTGGTAAACATTTTCGTGGACTATGCCGAATTTTATTTGACAGACGAAAAGAAGACGTTTCTTGCGTTTAAACAAATTGCGAGCGTCGGCTTTTAATTAATTCAGGGGGTTCTTCTTAATGTTGGACTGCCTCAAATGCCTTAAGAGATAAGTGTGATATGCCAGCGTTGCTGACTGCCAACACAAGCGATTGTACAGCTATATGATATGACTAGTAACCGTCAGCCCACATACATAACTCCACTTTCACCACTTGCGTTGATTTTTAGAGGTGGATGCTTTTGAATCAACAGCCTGGGCGGTCCATACCAGTGTGGCTTTAGGCCAGGAAAATCCGCCATCGACCAAATATTCACACTTCGGCAGATTTTGGAGAAACCACAGGAGCAACAAATCGATACCCACCACCTTTTCATCGATTTTAAGTCCGCGTATGATAGCATTTGTAGAGATGAGCTACACAGAGCAATGTCTAGTTTTGGCATCCCTACCAAACTCGTCCGTTTGTGTAGGATGACGATGGAGAATGCACGCTGCTCCATCAAGGTCGGTAAAGACCTAATCGAGACCTTTGATGTCAAAAAAGGATTCAGACAATGCGACGCGCTGTCATGCGACTTTTTCAACATCGTCCTTGAAAGAATTGTTCAAAACTCGAACGCCAACACCAGGGGAACAATCTCTCAGAAGTCCGTCCAACTACTCGCATATGCCGACGAGACCTTTGACATGATCGGAAGAACGCAGCGTGATGTCTATGGCGCTTTTGTGAGTATTGCAACGGAGGCCGCGAAGATGGGTTTAGCGGTAAACGAGGGTAAGACCAAGTATATGCTGTCAACGAGAAAGGACACTCAACACCGACGCCTCGGTCAGAACGTTACAGCAAACAGGTATAACTTTGAGGTAGTCAAACACTTTGTCTACCTAGGAATCGCTATCAGTAGACAATGACTATGACACCAGCGCTGAAATCAAACGAAGAATAACTCTTGCCAATCGCTGCTTCTTTGTGGTAAGAAAGCAATTGGTAAACAAAGCCATTTCTCGAACAACCATGGTAAGGCTTTACAAGACCTGAATCGTCCCAGTCCTGCTATATGATTCGGAGGCATGGACTATGTCAAAAGCGGATGAAGCAGCTCTTTGTTGCTTCGACAGGACAATTCTTCGTGTGATTTGGCAGGTGGAGGAGGAGATATAACGACGAACTATACGGGCTGTTCAGCGACATCGACTTAGCCAGAAGAGTGAAGATCCAACGATTGAGATGGCTAGGTCATGTAGAGCGGATGGAAACCAATGCTCCGGCCCGAAAAGTCTTCGAATCCATCCCCGAGGGACGGCGCAGAAGAGGAAGACCGCGACTCAGGTGGCGCACGCAAGTGGAAAGGGACCTCAACCAACTATGCGTGCGAAACTGGAGACAGCTGGCTAAAGATCGAGCTGGCTGGAGACGCTTGTTGGTTAAGGCCCAGGTCCACCCCGGACTGTAGCGCCACCTTAAGTAAGTAAGTAAAGGTGTGCTGCAAACCGACATCGACTATTTTCGAGTTGGCGCAGAACTTGAGGGGTTGGCGGCAAATTCTTGAAGATGTGGAAGTGAAGTGAAAATGCATGGGACTTGAAATTAAGCAAAATTTCAAGTGGTAAACATTTTTATGGGCGACGCTGACTCGTGGGAAGAGCTCTTTATTTGATAGACGAACAGAAGACATGTCTTGAGCTTAAGCACAGCGTTCGCCTTGTTTTTCATTCAAGTTGTTCTTCTTACTACCTCGAATTCCTATGCATCAAGCGTAAGTCTTATTAGACCTACCAATGGCCTCTGTCACAAGAAAGGAGATCCCTTTGACTGGGCCAACAATCGAGGGATCAGCCTCATCGACCGCCAATCTTCACATTACGGCAGATCCTTGAAAAAACCCAAGAGATGCAGTACGACACCCACCACCTATTTGTCGACTTTAAGGCCGCATATGACAGCGGGCATAGAGACAAGCTATACAACGCCATGTCTAGTTATAACATTTCTGCCAAACTCGTCAGGCTGTGCAGGATGACGATTTAGAACTCTCGCTGCTCTATCAATGTCGGTAACGAACTCACCGAGACCTTCAATGTCAAAAAAGGTTTTAGGCAAGGGGACACGCTGTCATGTGACTTCTTCAACATCATACTTGTGAAGATCGTGCGAAATTCAAACGTAAACACATGAGGCACGATCTTCCAAAAGTCCGTTCAACTGCTTGCTTACGCGGACACAGAATTACTCTTGCCAAACGCTGCTTCTTTGGGCTCAAGGGGCAATTGAGTAACAGAGTCATCTCTCGAAACACCAAGTTGACTTTATATAACACTCTGATCATCCCTGTCCTGTTCTACGGCACAGAAATATGGACACTATTTAAAGCTGATGAAGAAGCTATCTTTGGTCATGTTTGCACTGATGGCGTCTGGAGGAGAAGATTCAACCACGAACTGTTCGGGCTGTACAGCGGCGTGCACCTAGTTAAGCGTCTTCGGATCCTACGCTTAAGATGGCTAGGTCATGTAGAGGGAATGGACACCACAGCTCCGGCCCGAAGAGTCTTCGATACCGAGCCATTGGGACAGCGCAACAGAGGACGTCCTCGCACGAGATGGCGCACACAAGTGGAAAAAGACCTCAACCACCTTGGTGTGCGCACCGGGAGGCAGCTGACGAAGACGGAGACATGTGGGTCCACCTCGCACTGTAGCGCCAATCAAAGAAGATGAAGAGTGGCCTCTGTAAACATGGATGTTTGTTTGGCGTGCATCCGACAACATTGATACGTTGACCGAACAATTTTTACAGTAGTTAGTAAGGCTTTTCTGACGGATTTCTGAGTTTATCTTTCGAGTGGCACAGCGGCTCTATTAGGCCTACCAACGAGTCGCAGACACCTCTTTTCGTTCTATCACATGTGTGTTAATCGATTCTGAGAGTTTGAAGGTATTTCGAATCGTTGACAGGCAAAGGCGTCTGCACTTAGCCTCTATCAATGAACTCCTACTCTCACCTCCGCGTGGTTAAATCCGAGAGCTGAGCACCTTCGAGCGAAGATGGGGTACCCAACTCCCGTGAACCGTCATTGGCGGCTGCTAACGAGAGAGAGGGAGATTGGGTGAGTCTATACCAGGACTCTCTCCCTCTTTATGGATGGCGGTGGAGAGGCTTATCACAACGGCGACATTCGGTGCTACCTGGTGCACCCCCTCTTAGAGCTACTCTGACAAATTCGAAACTCAGATCTAAAAGGTTGCATCCAAGTTCATGTCGGGATTTTGGAGTAGAGTTGACGGCGGAGGAATCCTATCATATAGAGTCAACGGCGACACTCACAACATCAGCGAGGTTACCGATACCGGAGTCATCCGGACCCTTCGCCCAAGGGTTGAATAAATGGGCCTGGCCTGACCTCCCAGCGGGGGTTTGTAGACAACCCCATGCCTCGGATACTGACCGATTTACTGTAGACGACCCCAGCAAACAAACAAATGACCATGCTTTTCGGTTCTGCATGTGGAATGTGAGTTCCCTTAACAGGCTACATGCAGCCGAAGAACTCGCGGAGGCCCTTGACTACTACAAAGCAGATATCACCGCCATCCAGGAAGTGCGATGGAATGGGCCGGGCAAGAAGAGGATGAAAAATTGCGACATCTACTTCGGTGATTGCAGCAGAGAGATGCGCTTATTTTTATATGTGGTCTTGTTGTTCGAGGCAGACTTAGACGAAAAGTCTTGAGCTTTGTATGTAAAAGCGAACGCCTCGTGACAATCCGCATCAAGACTAAATTCGGGAACATTAGCCTGATTTGCCCCCACGCCCGGCAGATTACAAAGATGACAGCAGCAAGGGGGACTTCTATGATCTCCTTGAAAGAACATAAGATCAATGCCCAGCTTCGACACCAAGATCGCTCTAGGAAATTTCAAGGCTAAGCTGGGTAAGGAAGACATCTTTGCTAAAGTTGTCAGGAAACACAGCCTACACGACAATACGTTCAGTAACAGACTAAGGCTTGTGGACTTTGTCGCGGGACGTAACCTCTCTGTGATGAGCACGCTGGTCCCAAACCTCAACATTCAGAAATGGACCTGACGGTCCCCAGATCAATCAACCGTCAACTATATTGATCACATAGCGATCGATGTCAGACACTCCTCGAGTATTCTTGATGTCCGAATGTTCCCAGGATCCAATATTGACTCGGACCATTTTCTTGTTGTAGCCAAAGTAAGAATCAGTATATCGAGACAACGGTCTCTCTCTCTCTCTATTTTCTGGTAATAAAAAAATGTATCCAATCATGTCCCACATGAGCAAACTGCAAAGGGATGAAAGATGAACAGCCGGCATAGCCTCCTGACCATCATCCGGAAGGAAAACAATCTCAGGAAGTTGTGCTTCGGTGTGCACGTGTTTTTCACTCGCTCCTCCTGGAGGAAGGCTGCATTCGAGAGGAAATGCCTGCAATAAATCCTCGGGGAGGAGAATGTCTTGGCATTTCGCTGCTGCCTACGGCGCACTGCTTGTCCCGCACGCACATGAATAATTGATACTTGAACTTGCATCGTCCAATCTCCAGTCTGGATTAAGGCGACTGAAGGCTCGCCATGTGACTGTGTTCCACCCCCCCTTAGAATCGATCAGCTCATGGATCAATTAGATTAATTACGATGTAGCGCAGAGATTTATCTGCTGGGCTTGATGAACTCCCGATACATCATGTCCTGGCGTCGATGGATTCCCTTTGATTGTGATTGACATGCGACGATTTAGATGGATGGTGCTGGACATAATTCGCATGGCGCAACATCAAGTATCACTGTTCTGTGGCGACGCACTGGGACTTTGGAGTTAATTGAATGTGTGCTGGTGCGGAAGAAAACGCCCAGTTATACCACACCACACCACATCAGTGCAGGAGGCATTCATTCCCCGTCGGAGGTCACTTGGGACACTCTGCAATTAAACGTGTTTCCAAGTCATTCTCCGGGTGATGTGAGCTGTTTGCCTTTGTAAAGTTTTCCTGTTCGCAAGCAAGGAGTTGCAGGCTCCTGAATTGGTTCCTTTTGGGCAAATGCAAAACTTCTCAGTGTCCATAATGAAGTAAATACGTCTTCTAACTTTCGTCACAGCCAGTTTAAACTTTCCCACTGAGGTGGCGGAGGGCAGGTCATAGCAGGAAAGTTTTGTCGTTACCCGGCTTCTTGAGACGGTGCTTCTCTGCTATTAATAAAATTTCCGCCAATTTCCATCATCGTGTCAAATTGTGCACACGGCTGGCTGTGCCCTGGCAGTGTACTGTCGTCTTGCACAGCAAACACATGTACATGTCCTGCCATGCAAGTCAACAGCACAAGGATGTGCTGGAGCACACGCATTTCTGACTTCGAGGATGTAGGCCAGCCCCACACACAGTGCTTCACAAAGAGAAACTTTTCGCCCGGCGAGAGCATGTCTTACGGTGGCGGGTGGAGAGTCCTTTATGGCTACGGTGTGTGTGTGTTGACAGTGGCATGCGTTACAGGTATATTACTGCTCCTCGTATGTATGAATGTACGTACAATCTTGACAACAATTAACTTCGAAAAGAGACGTGTATTATGCCCGAGGTGGTGTTATGACATTTTTATGAGGAAAAGTTTGAAGTCGAAAAGGATATCTGCGAGAGAAGAAGTGAGCGCAAGTCGTCCTTTGTGCGTGTGTGTTCGTTACTCCAGCTCGGATGTCAATTAAAAACAGGACTGAAACAAACAATGCGTGTGTGCCTACACATTATTTTCCCGAAGAAAGTCAAAGCTTCGCCGGATTTTAGAACAAGTATAAGATCAACAAGCACGGAAGTAGAAGTGGGAGTGGTGGATATGATGTAAGCCCATCGTCCTTTAATCAAAAGGCACCGAAATCCTTGACACAAAACCCATCCGTGTGCATGGGCATCCACGCAGAGATCTGTCATGACAAAGTGAACAATTTGAATGGAAAGATAAGTGCTCATGAACACCCATTAATGGAAGTCAAGCATGAGGGAATTGTTGAGTCCTTAATGCAGGTGTAGTCATACGGATTTACTACTTCAAATGGAGGTATTGTTTAAAAGTGTTCCTTTTGTAAAGTGCTGAAGTCAGGGTCAAATTTGCATTCCAATGTTGATGACTTCTGAAGAGCAGGATTGACACGTCTTAAAAAATGAAATCCAATGCGGAATGGTGTGCGCAAGTCAAAGGTAGCCCTAGAGGAGCCGCTGTGGCAGTCGGAAGATGGGCCGTGAAAATCATCAGAAATGCCTTACTAACCACTGCTTGGATTTTGGGGTCAAAATCTCAATGTTGCCGGAGGGCCCCCAAACTCTCAGGATATGTTAATACACTCACCAGAACATGCGAAATGGTATACGCAAGTCATAGGTGGCCCTAGAAGAGCCGCTGTGGCAGTCGGAAGATGGGCCGTGAAAATCATCAGAAATGCCTTACTAACCACTGCTTGGATTTTGGGGTCAAAATCTGAATGTTGTCGGACGCCCCCCAAACTCTCAGGATCTGTTGATACACTCACCAGAACATGCGAAATGGTGTGCGCAAGTCGTAGGTAGCCCTAGAAGAGCCGCTGTGGCAGTCGGAAGATGGACCGTGAAATCCATCAGAAATGCCTTACTAACCGCTTGGATTTTGGGGTCAAAATCTCAATGTTGCCGGACGGCCCCCAAACTCTCAGGATATGTTAATACACTCACCAGAACATGCGAAATGGTGTGCGCAAGTCATAGGTAGCCTTAGAAGAGCCACTGTGGCAGTCGGAAGATGGGCCGTGAAATCCATCAGAATGCCTTACTAACCACTGCTTGGATTTTGGGGTCAAAATCTCAATGTTGCCGGAGGGCCCCCAAACTCTCAGGATATGTTAATACACTCACCAGAACATGCGAAATGGTATACGCAAGTCATAGGTGGCCCTAGAAGAGCCGCTGTGGCAGTCGGAAGATGGGAAGTGAAATCCATCAGAAATGCCTTACTAACCACTGCTTGGATTTTGGGGTCAAAATCTCAATGTTGCCGGAGGGCCCCCAAACTCTCAGGATATGTTAATACACTCACCAGAACATGCGAAATGGTATACGCAAGTCATAGGTGGCCCTAGAAGAGCCGCTGTGGCAGTCGGAAGATGGGCCGTGAAAATCATCAGAAATGCCTTACTAACCACTGCTTGGATTTTGGGGTCAAAATCTGAATGTTGTCGGACGCCCCCCAAACTCTCAGGATCTGTTGATACACTCACCAGAACATGCGAAATGGTGTGCGCAAGTCATAGGTAGCCCTAGAAGAGCGGCTGTGGCAGTCGGAAGATGGGAAGTGAAATCCATCAGAAATGCCTTACTAACCACTGCTTGGATTTTGGGGTCAAAATCTCAATGTTGTCGGACGCCCCCCAAACTCTCAGGATCTGTTAATACACTCACCAGAACATGCGAAATGGTGTGCGCAAGTCATAGGTAGCCCTAGGAGAGCCGCTGTGGCAGTCGGAAGATGGGCCGTGAAATCCATCAGAAATGCCTTACTAACCACTGCTTGGATTTTGGGGTCAAAATCGCAATGTTGTCGGACGCCCCCCAAACTCTCAGGATCTGTTAATACACTCACCAGAACATGCGAAATGGTGTGCGCAAGTCATTGGTAGCCCTAGAAGAGCCGCTGTGGCAGTCGGAAGTTGTGCCGTGAAATCCATCAGAAATGCCTTACTAACCACTGCTTGGATTTTGGGGTCAAAATCTCAATGTTGCCGGAGGGCCCCCAAACTCTCAGGATATGTTAATACACTCACCAGAACATGCGAAATGGTGTGCGCAAGTCATAGGTAGCCTTAGAAGAGCCACTGTGGCAGTCGGAAGATGGGCCGTGAAATCCATCAGAATGCCTTACTAACCACTGCTTGGATTTTGGGGTCAAAATCTCAATGTTGCCGGACGGCCCCCAAACTCTCAGGATATGTTAATACACTCACCAGAACATGCGAAATGGTGTGCGCAAGTCGTAGGTAGCCCTAGAAGAGCCGCTGTGGCAGTCGGAAGATGGACCGTGAAATCCATCAGAAATGCCTTACTAACCGCTTGGATTTTGGGGTCAAAATCTCAATGTTGCCGGACGGCCCCCAAACTCTCAGGATATGTTAATACACTCACCAGAACATGCGAAATGGTGTGCGCAAGTCATAGGTAGCCCTAGAAGAGCGGCTGTGGCAGTCGGAAGATGGGCCGTGAAATCCATCAGAATGCCTTACTAACCACTGCTTGGATTTTGGGGTCAAAATCTCAATGTTGCCGGAGGGCCCCCAAACTCTCAGGATCTGTTAATACACTCACCAGAACATGCGAAATGGTGTGCGCAAGTCATAGGTAGCCCTAATAGGGCCGTTGTGGCAGTTGGAAGATGGGCCGTGAAATCCATCAGAAATGCCTTACTATACATTGCTTGGATTTTGGGGTCAAAATCTCAATGTTGCCGGACGGCCCCCAAACTCTCAGGATCTGTTAATACACTCACCAGAACATGCGAAATGGTGTGCGCAAGTCATAGGTAGCCCTAGAAGAGCCGCTGTGGCAGTCGGAAGACGGGCCGTGAAATCCATCAGAAATGCCTTACTAACCACTGCTTGGATTTTCGGGTCAAAATCTCAATGTTGCCGGACGCCCCCCAAACTCTCAGGATCTGTTAATACACTCACCAGAACATGCGAAATGGTGTGCGCAAGTCATTGGTAGCCCTAGAAGAGCCGCTGTGGCAGTCGGAAGACGGGCCGTGAAATCCATCAGAAATGCCTTACTAACCACTGCTTGGATTTTGGGGTCAAAATCTCAATGTTGTCGGACGCCCCCCAAACTCTCAGGATCTGTTAATACACTCACCAGAACATGCGAAATGGTGTGCGCAAGTCATAGGTAGCCCTAGGAGAGCCGCTGTGGCAGTCGGAAGATGGGCCGTGAAATCCATCAGAAATGCCTTACTAACCACTGCTTGGATTTTCGGGTCAAAATCTCAATGTTGCCGGACGCCCCCCAAACTCTCAGGATCTGTTAATACACTCACCAGAACATGCGAAATGGTGTGCGAAAGTCATAGGTAGCCCTAGAGGAGCCGCTGTGGCAGTCGGAAGATGGGCCGTGAAATCCATCAGAAATGCCTTACTAACCACTGCTTGGATTTTGGGGTCAAAATCTCAATGTTGCCGGACGGCCCCCAAACTCTCAGGATATGTTAATACACTCACCAGAACATGCGAAATGGTGTGCGCAAGTCATAGGTAGCCCTAGAAGAGCGGCTGTGGCAGTCGGAAGATGGGAAGTGAAATCCATCAGAAATGCCTTACTGCTTGGATTTTGGGGTCAAAATCTCAATGTTGCCGGAGGGCCCCCAAACTCTCAGGATCTGTTAATACACTCACCAGAACATGCGAAATGGTGTGCGCAAGTCATAGGTAGCCCTAGAAGAGCGGCTGTGGCAGTCGGAAGATGGGAAGTGAAATCCATCAGAAATGCCTTACTAACCACTGCTTGGATTTTGGGGTCAAAATCTCAAAGTTGCCGGATGCTCTCCAAACTCTCAGGATCTGTTAATACACTCACCAGAACATGCGAAATGGTGTGCGCAAGTCATAGGTAGCCCTAGAAGAGCCGCTGTGGCAGTCGGAAGTTGGGCCGTGAAATCCATCAGAAATGCCTTACTAACCACTGCTTGGATTTTGGGGTCAAAATCTCAATGTTGTCGGACGCCCCCCAAACTCTCAGGATCTGTTGATTCACTCACCAGAACATGCGAAATGGTGTGCGCAAGTCATAGGTAGCCCTCGAAGAGCCGCTGTGGCAGTCGGAAGATGGGCCGTGAAATCCATCAGAAATGCCGTACTAACCACTGCTTGGATTTTGGGGTCAAAATCTCAATGTTGCCGGAGGGCCCCCAAACTCTCAGGATCTGTTAATACACTCACCAGAACATGCGCAATGGTGTGCGCAAGTCATAGGTAGCCCTAGAAGAGCGGCTGTGGCAGTCGGAAGATGGGCCGTGAAATCCATCAGAAATGCCTTACTAACCATTGCTTGGATTTTGGGGTCAAAATCTCAATGTTGGCGGATGCTCTCCAAACTCTCAGGATCTGTTTATACACTCACCAGAACATGCGAAATGGTGTGCGCAAGTCATAGGTAGCCCTAGAAGAGCCGCTGTGGCAGTCGGAAGATGGGCCGTGAAATCCATCAGAAATGCCTTACTAACCACTGCTTGGATTTTGGAGTCAAAATCTGAATGTTGTCGGACAACCCCCAAACTCTCAGGATCTGTTAATACACTCACCAGAACATGCGAAATGGTGTGCGCAAGTCATAGGTAGCCCTAATAGGGTCGTTGTGGCAGTTGGAAGATGGGCCATGAAATCCATCAGAATGCCTTACTATACATTGCTTGGATTTTGGGGTCAAAATCTCAAAGTTGCCGGACGGCCCCCAAACTCTCAGGATATGTTAATACACTCACCAGAACATGCGAAATGGTGTGCGCAAGTCATAGGTAGCCCTAGAAGAGCCGCTGTGGCAGTCGGAAGATGGGCCGTGAAATCCATCAGAAATGCCTTACTAACCACTGCTTGGATTTTGGGGTCAAAATCTCAAAGTTGCCGGACGGCCCCCAAACTCTCAGGATATGTTAATACACTCACCAGAACATGCGAAATGGTGTGCGCAAGTCATAGGTAGCCCTAGAAGAGCCGCTGTGGCAGTCGGAAGATGGGCCGTGAAATCCATCAGAAATGCCTTACTGCTTGGATTTTGGGGTCAAAATCTCAATGTTGCCGGAGGGCCCCCAAACTCTCAGGATCTGTTAATACACTCACCAGAACATGCGAAATGGTGTGCGCAAGTCATAGGTAGCCTTAGAAGAGCCACTGTGGCAGTCGGAAGATGGGCCGTGAAATCCATCAGAATGCCTTACTAACCACTGCTTGGATTTTGGGGTCAAAATCTCAATGTTGCCGAACGGCCCCCAAACTCTCAGGATCTGTTTATACACTCACCAGAACATGCGAAATGGTGTGCGCAAGTCATAGGTAGCCCTAGAAGAGCCGCTGTGGCAGTCGGAAGATGGGCCGTGAAATCCATCAGAAATGCCTTACTGCTTGGATTTTGGGGTCAAAATCTCAATGTTGCCGGAGGGCCCCCAAACTCTCAGGATCTGTTAATACACTCACCAGAACATGCGAAATGGTGTGCGCAAGTCATAGGTAGCCCTAATAGGGTCGTTGTGGCAGTTGGAAGATGGGCCATGAAATCCATCAGAATGCCTTACTATACATTGCTTGGATTTTGGGGTCAAAATCTCAAAGTTGCCGGACGGCCCCCAAACTCTCAGGATATGTTAATACACTCACCAGAACATGCGAAATGGTGTGCGCAAGTCATAGGTAGCCCTAGAAGAGCCGCTGTGGCAGTCGGAAGATGGGCCGTGAAATCCATCAGAAATGCCTTACTAACCACTGCTTGGATTTTGGGGTCAAAATCTCAAAGTTGCCGGACGGCCCCCAAACTCTCAGGATATGTTAATACACTCACCAGAACATGCGAAATGGTGTGCGCAAGTCATAGGTAGCCTTAGAAGAGCCGCTGTGGCAGTCGGAAGATGGGCCGTGAAATCCATCAGAAATGCCTTACTGCTTGGATTTTGGGGTCAAAATCTCAATGTTGCCGGAGGGCCCCCAAACTCTCAGGATCTGTTAATACACTCACCAGAACATGCGAAATGGTGTGCGCAAGTCATAGGTAGCCCTAATAGGGTCGTTGTGGCAGTTGGAAGATGGGCCATGAAATCCATCAGAAATGCCTTACTAACCACTGCTTGGATTTTGGGGTCAAAATCTCAAAGTTGCCGGACGGCCCCCAAACTCTCAGGATATGTTAATACACTCACCAGAACATGCGAAATGGTGTGCGCAAGTCATAGGTAGCCCTAGACGAGCCGCTGTGGCTGTCGGAAGATTGGCCGTGAAATCCATCAGAAATGCCTTACTAACCATTTCTTGGATTTTGGGGTCAAAATCTCAATGTTGTCGGACGCCCCCCAAACTCTCAGGATCTGTTAATACACTCACTAGAACATGCGAAATGGTGTGCGCAAATCATAGGCAGCCCTATAAGAGCCGCTGGGGCAGTCGGAAGACGGGCCGTGAAATCCATCAGAAATGCCTTACTAACCACTGCTTGGATTTTGGGGTCAAAATCTCAATGTTGTCGGACGCCCCCCAAACTCTCAGGATCTGTTAATACACTCACCAGAACATGCGAAATGGTGTGCGCAAGTCATTGGTAGCCCTAGAAGAGCCGCTGTGGCAGTCGGAAGACGGGCCGTGAAATCCATCAGAAATGCCTTACTAACCACTGCTTTGATTTTGGGGTCAAAATCTCAATGTTGTCGGACGCCCCCCAAACTCTCAGGATCTGTTAATACACTCACCAGAACATGCGAAATGGTGTGCGCAAGTTATTGGTAGCCCTAGAAGAGCCGCTGTGGCAGTCGGGAGACGGGCCGTGAAATCCATCAGAAATGCCTTACTAACCACTGCTTGCATTTTGGGGTCAAAATCTCAATGTTGCCGGAGGGCCCCCAAACTCTCAGGATCTGTTAATACACTCACCGGAACATGCGAAATGGTGTGCGCAAGTCATTGGTAGCCCTAGAAGAGCCGCTGTGGCAGTCGGAAGACGGGCCGTGAAATCCATCAGAAATGCCTTACTAACCACTGCTTGGATTTTGGGGTCAAAATCTCAATGTTGCCGGAGGGCCCCCAAACTCTCAGGATCTGTTAATACACTCACCAGAACATGCGAAATGGTGTACGCAAGTCATAGGTAGCCCTAGAAGGGCCGCTGTGGCAGTCGGAAGTTGGGCCGTGAAATCCATCAGAAATGCCTTACTAACCACTGCTTGGATTTTGGGGTCAAAATCTCAATGTTGCCGGAGGGCCCCCAAACTCTCAGGATCTGTTAATACACTCACCAGAACATGCAAAATGGTGTGCGCAAGTCATAGGTAGCCCTAGAAGAGCCGCTGTGGCAGTCGGAAGTTGTGCCGTGAAATCCATCAGAAATGCCTTACTAACCACTGCTTGGATTTTGGGGTCAAAATCTGAATGTTGTCGGACGACCCCCAAACTCTCAGGATCTGTTAATACACTCACCAGAACATGCGAAATGGTGTGCGCAAGTCATAGGTAGCCCTAGAAGAGCCGCTGTGGCAGTCGGAAGATGGGCCGTGAAATCCATCAGAAATGCCTTACTAACCACTGCTTGGATTTTGGGGTCAAAATCTCAATGTTGCCGGATGCTCTCCAAACTCCCAGGATCTGTTAATACACTCACCAGAACATGCGAAATGGTGTGCGCAAGTCACAGGTAGCCCTAGAAGAGCCGCTGTGGCAGTCGGAAGATGGGCCGTGAAATCCATCAGAAATGCCTTACTAACCACTGCTTGGATTTTGGGGTCAAAATCTCAATGTTGCCGGATGCTCTCCAAACTCTCAGGATCTGTTAATACACTCACCAGAACATGCGAAATGGTGTGCGCAAGTCACAGGTAGCCCTAGAAGAGCCGCTGTGGCAGTCGGAAGATGGGCCGTGAAATCCATCAGAAATGCCTTACTAACCACTGCTTGGATTTTGGAGTCAAAATCTGAATGTTGTCGGACGACCCCCAAACTCTCAGGATCTGTTAATACACTCACCAGAACATGCGAAATGGTGTGCGCAAGTCACAGGTAGCCCTAGAAGAGCCGCTGTGGCAGTCGGAAGATGGGCCGTGAAATCCATCAGAAATGCCTTACTAACCACTGCTTGGATTGTGGAGTCAAAATCTGAATGTTGCCGGATGCTCTCCAAACTCTCAGGATCTGTTAATACACTCACCAGAACATGCGAAATGGTGTGCGCAAGTCACAGGTAGCCCTAGAAGAGCCGCTGTGGCAGTCGGAAGATGGGCCGTGAAATCCATCAGAAATGCCTTACTAACCACTGCTTGGATTTTGGGGTCAAAATCTCAATGTTGCCGGATGCTCTCCAAACTCTCAGGATCTGTTAATACACTCACCAGAACATGCGAAATGGTGTGCGCAAGTCACAGGTAGCCCTAGAAGAGCCGCTGTGCCAGTCGGAAGATGGGCCGTGAAATCCATCAGAAATGCCTTACTAACCACTGCTTGGATTTTGGGGTCAAAATCTCAATGTTGCCGGATGCTCTCCAAACTCTCAGGATCTGTTAATACACTCACCAGAACATGCGAAATGGTGTGCGCAAGTCACAGGTAGCCCTAGAAGAGCCGCTGTGGCAGTCGGAAGATGGGCCGTGAAATCCATCAGAAATGCCTTACTAACCACTGCTTGGATTTTGGAGTCAAAATCTGAATGTTGTCGGACAACCACCAAACTCTCAGGATCTGTTAATACACTCACCAGAACATGCGAAATGGTGTGCGCAAGTCACAGGTAGCCCTAGAAGAACCGCTGTGGCAGTCGGAAGATGGGCCGTGAAATCCATCAGAAATGCCTTACTAACCACTGCTTGGATTTGGGGTCAAAATCTCAATGTTGCCGGATGCTCTCCAAACTCTCAGGATCTGTTAGTACACTCACCAGAACATGCGAAATGGTGTGCGCAAGTCACAGGTAGCCCTAGAAGAGCCGCTGTGCCAGTCGGAAGATGGGCCGTGAAATCCATCAGAAATGCCTTACTAACCACTGCTTGGATTTTGGGGTCAAAATCTCAATGTTGCCGGATGCTCTCCAAACTCTCAGGATCTGTTAATACACTCACCAGAACATGCGAAATGGTGTGCGCAAGTCACAGGTAGCCCTAGAAGAGCCGCTGTGCCAGTCGGAAGATGGGCCGTGAAATCCATCAGAAATGCCTTACTAACCACTGCTTGGATTTTGGGGTCAAAATCTCAATGTTGCCGGATGCTCTCCAAACTCTCAGGATCTGTTAATACACTCACCAGAACATGCGAAATGGTGTGCGCAAGTCACAGGTAGCCCTAGAAGAGCCGCTGTGGCAGTCGGAAGATGGGCCGTGAAATCCATCAGAAATGCCTTACTAACCACTGCTTGGATTTTGGAGTCAAAATCTGAATGTTGTCGGACAACCCCCAAACTCTCAGGATCTGTTAATACACTCACCAGAACATGCGAAATGGTGTGCGCAAGTCACAGGTAGCCCTAGAAGAACCGCTGTGGCAGTCGGAAGATGGGCCGTGAAATCCATCAGAAATGCCTTACTAACCACTGCTTGGATTTTGGGGTCAAAATCTCAATGTTGCCGGATGCTCTCCAAACTCTCAGGATCTGTTAATACACTCACCAGAACATGCGAAATGGTGTGCGCAAGTCACAGGTAGCCCTAGAAGAGCCGCTGTGGCAGTCGGAAGATGGGCCGTGAAATCCATCAGAAATGCCTTACTAACCACTGCTTGGATTTTGGAGTCAAAATCTGAATGTTGTCGGACAACCCCAAACTCTCAGGATCCGTTAATACACTCACCAGAACATGCGAATGGTGTGCGCAAGTCACAGGTAGCCCTAGAAGAACCGCTGTGGCAGTCGGAAGATGGGCCGTGAAATCCATCAGAAATGCCTTACTAACCACTGCTTGGATTTTGGGGTCAAAATCTCAATGTTGCCGGATGCTCTCCAAACTCTCAGGATCTGTTAATACACTCACCAGAACATGCGAAATGGTGTGCGCAAGTCACAGGTAGCCCTAGAAGAGCCGCTGTGGCAGTCGGAAGATGGGCCGTGAAATCCATCAGAAATGCCTTACTAACCACTGCTTGGATTTTGGAGTCAAAATCTGAATGTTGTCGGACAACCCCCAAACTCTCAGGATCTGTTAATACACTCACCAGAACATGCGAAATGGTGTGCGCAAGTCATAGGTAGCCCTGGAAGAGCCGCTGTGGCAGTCGGAAGATGGGCCGTGAAATCCATCAGAAATGCCTTACTAACCACTGCTTGGATTTTGGGGTCAAAATCTCAATGTTGCCGGATGCTCTCCAAACTCTCAGGATCTGTTAATACACTCACCAGAACATGCGAAATGGTGTGCGCAAGTCATAGGTAGCCCTGGAAGAGCCGCTGTGGCAGTCGGAAGATGGGCCGTGAAATCCATCAGAAATGCCTTACTAACCACTGCTTGGATTTTGGGGTCAAAATCTCAATGTTGCCGGATGCTCTCCAAACTCTCAGGATCTGTTAATACACTCACCAGAACATGCGAAATGGTGTGCGCAAGTCACAGGTAGCCCTAGAAGAGCCGCTGTGGCAGTCGGAAGATGGGCCGTGAAATCCATCAGAAATGCCTTACTAACCACTGCTTGGATTTTGGGGTCAAAATCTCAATGTTGTCGGACGCCCCCCAAACTCTCAGGATCTGTTAATACACTCACCAGAACATGCGAAATGGTGTGCGCAAGTCACAGGTAGCCCTAGAAGAGCCGCTGTGGCAGTCGGAAGATGGGCCGTGAAATCCATCAGAAATGCCTTACTAACCACTGCTTGGATTTTGGGGTCAAAATCTCAATGTTGTCGGACGACCCCCAAACTCTCAGGATCTGTTAATACACTCACCAGAACATGCGAAATGGTGTGCGCAAGTCACAGGTAGCCCTAGAAGAGCCGCTGTGGCAGTCGGAAGATGGGCCGTGAAATCCATCAGAAATGCCTTACTAACCACTGCTTATATTTTGGAGTCAAAATCTGAATGTTGTCGGACGACCCCCAAACTCTCAGGATCTGTTAATACACTCACCAGAATATGCGAAATGGTGTGCGCAAGTCATAGGTAGCCCTAGAAGAGCCGCTGTTGCAGTCGGTAGATGGGCCGTGAAATCCATCAGAAATGCCTTACTAACCACAGCTTGGATTTTGGAGTCAAAATCTGAATGTTGTCGGACGACCCCCAAACTCTCAGGATCTGTTAATACACTCACCAGAACATGCGAAATGGTGTGCCCAAGTCACAGGTAGCCCTAGAAGAGCCGCTGTGGCAGTCGGAAGATGGGCCGTGAAATCCATCAGAAATGCCTTACTAAC